>CALNHX010002230.1:0-187751 GCA_940337035.1 Agriotes lineatus | reverse complement strand
GTTTTGAGTTGTGAAATGTCAGATCATAAATGAATGTTTGAATCAGTAAAGACACTAGAAGTTCGTGAGATTACGATGCTTATCCAGGACTTGTTTTATGCTGTCTTGAAGTGCTGAAGACAGCAAAACTTCAAAGACAACAGAACTAAGATCGGTAGTCACAAGATCACGACAATTCTTCTTTGAAACATGGTGTGAAAATCTGTCGGAAACTGGACTTTTACCATCCAATGTAGAAACCAAGACTTCCTGTTCTTAGGGAGCTCCTTTGGCTAATAATGTTCCAGTGATGGTTGTTTTAAAACGTGATATTGTTTAATACCATTGTCTCAAGTTCTTAAATCTTGAAATACGTGCCAATGTATCTTCATGTTCAAGATTTCACACCTCGAAGAAGCATAGTGAACACGTAAATCTGAGCAATTTAGTAGCGGCTAGCACTTTTTAAGGCTAATGAGCTCTTCAATGGTAGATCCTAATATATGGGCTGCTTAACGATTATTTGTTTGGTCTTCTTAGTGTTCAAATCTTGACATCTACCTTTACCGCCGCTGTGTCTTCCGTAAACATCTCTGAATAAGTGTTAAATAGTAGCCGCTGAATATCGATCTCCTCGTGCCTAATTCTGTCGAAGGCTTTTTCGAAGTCAATAAAGCACAGAGTCGATGTCCTTACAGAGTTGAACTAAAATCCGAATGCAGAAGATACGATTCTGTGTCTCAAAGCCGGCGAAAACTAAACTGAGAAACCCTAGTTTGGTAATCGAGTCTTCTATGTATGCAACCATGACTTGTTCTAAGAAAGATCTGCAAAACATTTCTCTAAAATATTTTAGTTATTGTTAGCCCATTTTCACCGGTTAGTGCTCTCGTATTTTTCTTTTTTAGTAGATTTGAATCGTATTTATCCAAGAGGAAGATTGCGATCGAAAGGTACACCGACGCCCGGATAAGTTTTTGCACATCTCATGGCATCTCCTTTTGATGGATATGGAGTCGATTTGAGGATTATTAATGTGGTGTGTCTGCAGGAGGTTTCTATGTTCAGCAACGTCCTTTTGGAGACTTATGGAAAATATTCATGAGATACCGACAAATTTCACAAAACCAATGCCAAGATTTACGTAGATCCCGTTCTGGTCTTGGCGTCGCAAATCTCTAAATAAAACGTTTAATGGTTTTTGTTTGTGTTGTTTCAGTTCCCGTGAATTCACATAGAACCCCAACTTTTTGACCCAAGCCTTAAATGTCTAAGCGGTCTCTTACCAAGATCAATGCTATCATTTCCCGTCTGCTGTACTGCCAAAAACCCAACTGCAAACTGAGCGCGGATGAAATCAAGGACCTGTGCCGGCGGTCCAAGAAGATACTGCTGGCGCAGCCCATGTTGCTAGAGGTAAATGCGCCCGTTACCATATGCGGGGATATCCACGGCTACTACTACGACCTGATGCGGATCTTCAACTTGGCCGGCTTTCCCCGAAATCCAACTATCTTTTCCTCGGCGATTACGTGGACCGAGGCAAGTACTCCCTGGAGGTGATGTGCCTGCTCCTGGCGTACAAGGTGCGGTACCCTAAGCAGTTCCACTTGCTCAGGGGCAACCACGAGTGTGCGAAGACGAACTACTCCTACGGTTTCTATGACGACTGCGTGAAGAAGTACAGTGTGCAGGTCTGGCACGCGTTTACCGACACCTTCGACTGCCTGCCGGTGGCTGCGGTAGTCAACGGCAAAATCTTCTGCTGTCACGGTGGCCTCAGCCCCGACCTGCACTCACTGAAGCAGATCAGGAAGCTGAAGCGGCCTTTGGATGTTCCCAAGGAGGGCCTTATGTGCGACCTGCTATGGTCAGACCCGGACGCTTCCATATGTGGCTGGAGGAAGAGCCCCAGAGGCACCAGCTACGTGTTTGGTCCCGATGTTATAGAAAAGTTTCTGGAGAAGCACAGACTTTCTCTTATCTGCAGGGCGCATGAGGTTGTATACGACGGCTACGAATTTCTCGAAAATTCGAATTTCGTGACTGTCTTCAGTGTGCCCAATTACTGTAAAGTGGGAAATAAGGGAGCCATTATGTTGGTGAAGAAGAACGAATATAGTTTTCAAGTATTAAAACCGGAATGTAGAAAATCCTGAAGTTTTGTCAATTTTTGTCTGTTTTAAATTATATGTATGAAGTCAATCATTATAAACATCCGTGTAAAAAATATGTGTTTTATAATTTGGTATAGAATAAAATCAAGAAGAAGAAGAATACAGGGTATAAACAGCTATTTTCAATTCTCAGCTTGAATTGTTTTTAATTTTAACTTAATCGCATTTTTCTTCCAAACGTATTTAAGTCTAACTCTAGCTTTATCAATTCATGATCATCCCCGCATAAGAATTAGTCTAATCAGTATGTTACTACCTTATAGGTTCCACTGTACCCTTTTTAGATATACCGATGGGGCCACAATTATATATAACAGCAATGAGATAACATGAACAACAAAATAAAATGCTTGAGTAAGAAAGAGATGACCATACAACAAAATTATTTTAGTAGGCACAATTAGTTGACATATGTCATAATTAAAGTAAGCTTCAAGCCTACTCGTATATTTGCTACTATATTTATCTCTTTCTTACTCAAGCAATATGTGTTATCTTCTTATTCATGTTATCTCATTGCTGTTATATATAATTGTGGCCCCATCGGTATATAAACCTTTAAAAAGTTTACGTTTACCGGCTACCCTACATCGCGGGAGAAAAAATTATAAAAATAAATATGGTATTTTGTTACAAGTGTTTTCACAATAAGCTAAGTCAATGATCATCAAATTAGTGTGTTGATCTTCCAGGAACTTAGGGCTAGGGGGCAGTAAACTGATTTATCCAATCTATGAAACCACTGTAATGCTGAGAGGAGCCCTCGACGTCTAGGTATTTATAGTATAGACGACATCAAAGCAAACCAAGTAACCATGAATTTTCTGTTCTCTCAATAACGAACTCGTATTACAATTAGTCGATTGTAGTGCAGACCAGTAACCATGAATTCCTCTGATGAACGTCAAGAAATACTCTACGTCAGGTTCTTTTCGTAACTAATGGTTGTACGATTATAACTACTTTCGGAAGCGTAGCAGAGGCAGAAAGGACGATATACTGAGTTAATTCTAGCAAAACTTACATACCAGCTAAATAGGGTTCTTGCACTGTTAAAACCAGCTTAAATACGTTCTTTTAGGTCGTCTGAATGAGGCAGCATACCAGTTTTTTCATGAAGCTATGTTGAGATTTTATGGCATATTTAATTTAAACCTACTAAAACTCACGCGAAAACGTCTCAATATGACGCGATATAATCACGGCATAACGCGTTAGAGTGGGGCAAATAGTGAGGCATGTTCTGGGATGGGTAAATATAACCCACAGTCAGCTAGTTCGCCGCTCCACAGCGTGACAAATTTTGAATAAGTACGAGCTGCTTTATTTATATCATTCTATTGCTTTAGGTTTAAATTAAGTAGTTTTTTTTGGCGTAGTGATCACGAAAGTCGTCTTTCTTAAACGAAAAATTGTGAAGAAAGCATTACTTTTTTAACCATTTGATTGAAATGTCAATTTGACGGTTGTAAACTCCAAAGTTCTTTTCGACTAAATTTCGAGTGACATGAGATCGCTATGCAAAAAAACTACATGTACAACACGTTGTGAAAGTCCCTTTTTTCATTCATTTGCTGCAAATTCACGAAAAAAAAAGTATGACAAAATAAGGTGGTTTGGAAAATTTAAGAATTCGAAATGCAAAGGATTTATAATTCAAATAAAAATATACAGGTTAGGCCTGAAATAATTGGATAACTGGCGAAAAAATTAAGCGGAGCCAAAAAATTTTTTCAAATAGCGAGATTTTTTCCCTGTCGGGCTTTAAACTTCAGGAGGTCCGTTGGGCCCCCTGATATTCAGGGCCCGGGGGCCGCTGCCCCCTTTGCCCCCTCGGTAGTTACGCCACTGAACTGGACTCAAAGGGCAAATATTTATTTAAATATTTAGGCGTACTACACGTCTTGTTCAAATTTAACGTATCTAGGTAGGGGTCAACAAATGACTCATTTCAGTTTGGTACCCACCTAAGGAGCTGAACGGATGATCTTTGAAACCTCTTTGGGCGTTTTAAATTATGAATGTTTTGGGAAATCTATTTCCATTATCACTGAAAGAAAACAAGCTAGGTTCTAATTGCTATTTTTCTATGAAAACGGGTAAGCTTCTTTTCTGAAATGGTTCGAATTTAATATTTTAATTTTTTGTGACGAGAAAGGCAAAGAAACAATATGAAAGCTCTTAAGGTTGTTTATTGAATACTGACTCTTTATCTATATTCAACACCGAATACCTTTTAGATTAAAATATTAGGGATAGTTAGAATGGATAGATTTTGCTATGGTTGTTAGTAGATGAAACTACATGTAGAAAAGGCAGAAGTAACGAGAATTTAAAAAAACCATTCGTGCTTACATACTTATTACTGGAACTACACAAAAATGGGCTCATTACAGTTTGTAGCTAAACAACTGCACCTTTTCCAATTGTAGTTCAGATTAATAAATTCGAATTCGGAAACTGTAGCTTGTAATTCAGATTAGTAAAATGTAATTCAGAAAGTTTGACTTGTAATTCAGAAAGCTTCAATTACACTTTAGAAAACAAGGTACCAGCTTTATGAAGAATTACTATGTATATAAAAATATATACAGAATGTGTGAATTTTCAATAAATTTAATAATTATTGTTAAAAAATCGTCGGAGTGGTCGATTTTAATTTTAGTTGGCAGCTTTTGGTTGAAAATAAATTGACTTTAAAATTCATTATCCAGAATTCAAGTCGGTGTTATACATTCTTACTATAAGAGCCTTTTACGCGAATCACGTTGCCAACTATTTTTTGTACAGGGTTATTCATTATAAAGTATCCGCCGCTCCCACATTATCATCGTTATTATTGCATATAAAAAAACAGACTGACGCAAAACCTAGCCTGCTAACCGCCAATTTGGCATAGACTTACAGTGCCACCAACATATTATTCATACGTTTGAGATTCCACAGCCCGCTGAGGATCAGTTTTTTTTTTTTGGGATTACTTGGTATATGTAGTTCAAAAGGATCTAAACTTGGAAAAGGGGATCGAAAAGAATGAACGAACTTTAGATGCAGTATTTGAAATCATAGTCAACTGCTGTTGGACTTGTCAGTTTTGCTACTCAGCGTGAGCTGTCAAAATTTATGTGCTCTTCCAAAAATCAGTTGGGTCTTTCGGAATTTCGCTATGAAAATTGTTGGCTAAACTTCCCACAACCGGAATCGGAAAGTACCGAAGATGGTTAAAGATGAATTCCTGCTCTTGGAAAGCATCTGCATTGATTTTATACGCTTTTAGTAAGTTGCTTTTATATTATTAGTCTTTGTAGTTACTAACAGATCCTCCGCCTACAATAAGGGGAAGAAGAACTACTTTGTTTGAAATTTTGTTGGTTTTGATGTGACAATTGAGATTGAAGCCGTTTTGAGTTGTGAAATGTCAGATCATAAATGAATGTTTGAATCAGTAAAGACACTAGAAGTTCGTGAGATTACGATGCTTATCCAGGACTTGTTTTATGCTGTCTTGAAGTGCTGAAGACAGCAAAACTTCAAAGACAACAGAACTAAGATCGGTAGTCACAAGATCACGACAATTCTTCTTTGAAACATGGTGTGAAAATCTGTCGGAAACTGGACTTTTACCATCCAATGTAGAAACCAAGACTTCCTGTTCTTAGGGAGCTCCTTTGGCTAATAATGTTCCAGTGATGGTTGTTTTAAAACGTGATATTGTTTAATACCATTGTCTCAAGTTCTTAAATCTTGAAATACGTGCCAATGTATCTTCATGTTCAAGATTTCACACCTCGAAGAAGCATAGTGAACACGTAAATCTGAGCAATTTAGTAGCGGCTAGCACTTTTTAAGGCTAATGAGCTCTTCAATGGTAGATCCTAATATATGGGCTGCTTAACGATTATTTGTTTGGTCTTCTTAGTGTTCAAATCTTGACATCTACCTTTACCGCCGCTGTGTCTTCCGTAAACATCTCTGAATAAGTGTTAAATAGTAGCCGCTGAATATCGATCTCCTCGTGCCTAATTCTGTCGAAGGCTTTTTCGAAGTCAATAAAGCACAGAGTCGATGTCCTTACAGAGTTGAACTAAAATCCGAATGCAGAAGATACGATTCTGTGTCTCAAAGCCGGCGAAAACTAAACTGAGAAACCCTAGTTTGGTAATCGAGTCTTCTATGTATGCAACCATGACTTGTTCTAAGAAAGATCTGCAAAACATTTCTCTAAAATATTTTAGTTATTGTTAGCCCATTTTCACCGGTTAGTGCTCTCGTATTTTTCTTTTTTAGTAGATTTGAATCGTATTTATCCAAGAGGAAGATTGCGATCGAAAGGTACACCGACGCCCGGATAAGTTTTTGCACATCTCATGGCATCTCCTTTTGATGGATATGGAGTCGATTTGAGGATTATTAATGTGGTGTGTCTGCAGGAGGTTTCTATGTTCAGCAACGTCCTTTTGGAGACTTATGGAAAATATTCATGAGATACCGACAAATTTCACAAAACCAATGCCAAGATTTACGTAGATCCCGTTCTGGTCTTGGCGTCGCAAATCTCTAAATAAAACGTTTAATGGTTTTTGTTTGTGTAGTTTCAGTTCCCGTGAATTCACATAGAACCCCAACTTTTTGACCCAAGCCTTAAATGTCTAAGCGGTCTCTTACCAAGATCAATGCTATCATTTCCCGTCTGCTGTACTGCCAAAAACCCAACTGCAAACTGAGCGCGGATGAAATCAAGGACCTGTGCCGGCGGTCCAAGAAGATACTGCTGGCGCAGCCCATGTTGCTAGAGGTAAATGCGCCCGTTACCATATGCGGGGATATCCACGGCTACTACTACGACCTGATGCGGATCTTCAACTTGGCCGGCTTTCCCCGAAATCCAACTATCTTTTCCTCGGCGATTACGTGGACCGAGGCAAGTACTCCCTGGAGGTGATGTGCCTGCTCCTGGCGTACAAGGTGCGGTACCCTAAGCAGTTCCACTTGCTCAGGGGCAACCACGAGTGTGCGAAGACGAACTACTCCTACGGTTTCTATGACGACTGCGTGAAGAAGTACAGTGTGCAGGTCTGGCACGCGTTTACCGACACCTTCGACTGCCTGCCGGTGGCTGCGGTAGTCAACGGCAAAATCTTCTGCTGTCACGGTGGCCTCAGCCCCGACCTGCACTCACTGAAGCAGATCAGGAAGCTGAAGCGGCCTTTGGATGTTCCCAAGGAGGGCCTTATGTGCGACCTGCTATGGTCAGACCCGGACGCTTCCATATGTGGCTGGAGGAAGAGCCCCAGAGGCACCAGCTACGTGTTTGGTCCCGATGTTATAGAAAAGTTTCTGGAGAAGCACAGACTTTCTCTTATCTGCAGGGCGCATGAGGTTGTATACGACGGCTACGAATTTCTCGAAAATTCGAATTTCGTGACTGTCTTCAGTGTGCCCAATTACTGTAAAGTGGGAAATAAGGGAGCCATTATGTTGGTGAAGAAGAACGAATATAGTTTTCAAGTATTAAAACCGGAATGTAGAAAATCCTGAAGTTTTGTCAATTTTTGTCTGTTTTAAATTATATGTATGAAGTCAATCATTATAAACATCCGTGTAAAAAATATGTGTTTTATAATTTGGTATAGAATAAAATCAAGAAGAAGAAGAATACAGGGTATAAACAGCTATTTTCAATTCTCAGCTTGAATTGTTTTTAATTTTAACTTAATCGCATTTTTCTTCCAAACGTATTTAAGTCTAACTCTAGCTTTATCAATTCATGATCATCCCCGCATAAGAATTAGTCTAATCAGTATGTTACTACCTTATAGGTTCCACTGTACCCTTTTTAGATATACCGATGGGGCCACAATTATATATAACAGCAATGAGATAACATGAACAACAAAATAAAATGCTTGAGTAAGAAAGAGATGACCATACAACAAAATTATTTTAGTAGGCACAATTAGTTGACATATGTCATAATTAAAGTAAGCTTCAAGCCTACTCGTATATTTGCTACTATATTTATCTCTTTCTTACTCAAGCAATATGTGTTATCTTCTTATTCATGTTATCTCATTGCTGTTATATATAATTGTGGCCCCATCGGTATATAAACCTTTAAAAAGTTTACGTTTACCGGCTACCCTACATCGCGGGAGAAAAAATTATAAAAATAAATATGGTATTTTGTTACAAGTGTTTTCACAATAAGCTAAGTCAATGATCATCAAATTAGTGTGTTGATCTTCCAGGAACTTAGGGCTAGGGGGCAGTAAACTGATTTATCCAATCTATGAAACCACTGTAATGCTGAGAGGAGCCCTCGACGTCTAGGTATTTATAGTATAGACGACATCAAAGCAAACCAAGTAACCATGAATTTTCTGTTCTCTCAATAACGAACTCGTATTACAATTAGTCGATTGTAGTGCAGACCAGTAACCATGAATTCCTCTGATGAACGTCAAGAAATACTCTACGTCAGGTTCTTTTCGTAACTAATGGTTGTACGATTATAACTACTTTCGGAAGCGTAGCAGAGGCAGAAAGGACGATATACTGAGTTAATTCTAGCAAAACTTACATACCAGCTAAATAGGGTTCTTGCACTGTTAAAACCAGCTTAAATACGTTCTTTTAGGTCGTCTGAATGAGGCAGCATACCAGTTTTTTCATGAAGCTATGTTGAGATTTTATGGCATATTTAATTTAAACCTACTAAAACTCACGCGAAAACGTCTCAATATGACGCGATATAATCACGGCATAACGCGTTAGAGTGGGGCAAATAGTGAGGCATGTTCTGGGATGGGTAAATATAACCCACAGTCAGCTAGTTCGCCGCTCCACAGCGTGACAAATTTTGAATAAGTACGAGCTGCTTTATTTATATCATTCTATTGCTTTAGGTTTAAATTAAGTAGTTTTTTTTGGCGTAGTGATCACGAAAGTCGTCTTTCTTAAACGAAAAATTGTGAAGAAAGCATTACTTTTTTAACCATTTGATTGAAATGTCAATTTGACGGTTGTAAACTCCAAAGTTCTTTTCGACTAAATTTCGAGTGACATGAGATCGCTATGCAAAAAAACTACATGTACAACACGTTGTGAAAGTCCCTTTTTTCATTCATTTGCTGCAAATTCACGAAAAAAAAAGTATGACTTTCAAAACTAATTGTAAAAATTACTATGGTTTTAACGTGAAATGTATTCAATTTGGCTTTGTTTAAACATTTTTTTCTTTCACACTGTTAACTATTGCAAGTATCCTATTGGCGGCCTTTTACACCGTGTGTTTGTGCAAGATGCCATAAAATAATATGGGCTTTATAGAGAATGATCGTAAAAGTTGATGGCATATTTTACCAGCATTAAATATATAAAAAATTGTGACTTTTTAAATAATTTTTTTCTTAACGATTCAGCTAAATAGATTACGGCCCTGTAAAGTTAAATTAATAAAAAAAAATTGAATATGTTTTTTTAAACATCGTCGTATTATAAAAAAATAATTGTATGTAAAACAGTTGTTATCATCAATTGATTCGTCGGATAAATCTCTACAAAAATATAATACTAATGGCTACGTGGATATAATGGCCGGACTAACTCTGAAAGACGGCCTGCAAATCTTTAAGTAAGTACTTAAGGTTACATTAAAAAACAAAAATGAGCGCCAACGAATCTTTTAATTAACGACAAGTGTATACAGGTATCATAGAGGATTTGTAAACTCCAGTAGTACTTGCCGTTTTTATTGAGGATGAAAAACCTCATATACTATGTTTGACTGAACATCATCTTACCAAAGATGAAATGACAGTTTATAAAGTACAAAATATTTCCTTAATAAACTTTTTCTGTAGCGAACATCATCATATGGGTGGCGTGTCTATTTATGCAAAAAGTACCATTATGATAAATAAGTTAAATGTGAATGTACTCGCTGTCGAAATGCATTTCGAGTTCTGCTGCGCGGAGATAAACTTCCCGTGAATATAAAATTATTGTTATATGCGTATATCGACCTCCTTCGGGATCGTTTGACATTTTCATTCAAAATATGAATGCACTTTTAAGTGAGTTGTTTGACCCATACAAAAAATTTATTGTTTGCGGAGATTTCAACCTCGACTTCAGCTGCACCGAGGATAGACAAGCGGATGAAGCTATGCAGCTGTTTAATTCGTTTGGGCTACTGGAACATGTGCAGCACTACACGCGAGTAACAGCAACATCGTCCACACGTATAGATAACGTTTTTAGTAATGTAGCAGGTAGAATAAAATGCGAAGTTTTGAAAACTTATCTATCGGACCATAATTTTACACCGGCGTTCGAGTTCGAGTATTATAATATGTTTATGGAAAAGCATAAAGTTGAAATTTATTATAAACGAAAATTTAACGAATCGAATTTCTGCCAATTTGTAAATTTAATTTCAAAAGAATGTTGGGATGAAGTTTATAATGAAACGGATGCCAATCTAAAATATGAAAAATTTCTCAATATTTTCAAATATTACTTTGACAGGCGTTTCCGTTAATGAAAGGTAAAACTAAAACCACCGAAAAAACGGGTTAGTAATGACAATGACATAAAAATTTGGCAGAGAGAGATTAGGGACTGGTATAGTTTATATTTGGATACTAGGTCGGAACTTATCTTTGAGAAATATAAAATTGAAAGTGAAAAGTTTAAGAATTTTATTGCAAATTACAAAAAGGTCTATCGAGAAAGTATAGTTAGTAACTTGGATAACAAAGTAAAATCCGTGTTTGGCATATTTAAGGAGATAATTAATGATAAAGAAGAGAGACAACCTATAACTATTAACAGCAATAATAAACTAATATCTGAGCCGAAAGAAGTAGTAAAACTTTTCGAGGAGAGGTTCCGATCTGGTGTTCAGATTGTTAAGGAATCCTTTAATAACCCTTGCTCTACTAGTTCTAAGAGAATCGAAAATACATTATTTTTATATCCCACTGATCTACTAGAGATACGAACGATAATAAATAGGCTTAAACCTAAAACTTCTGCTGGCCTTGATGGGATATCTGTCAAAGTAATAAAACGAGCAGTAGATTATATCTGCGAATCTTTGGCAGATATTATAAACAGCTGCCTTGCGAGTAGCACATTCCCAAAAAAATAAAAAAATGCAAAAATTGTGCCAGTGTATAAGAAGGGTGATTCGCAAGATGCAGACAATTATGTTCCATCTCAATATTACCCGTCTTTTCAAAAATAATAGAGTATGTAACCTATAATATGTTAAGATAATCTCTGAAACTTCTTTGTGGCATGAATCTATAATTCATATTCTTTTTTGGGTATTTCGATACTCTGCAAATTAAAATTATTAAATAACGTATTAAATAACGGACGTTTCGAGGGACAATCTGCCCTCGTTGTCAACGAATAACAATTAACAAGGAACAAGAAATCTTAGCTTTTTCACGGAGATTGAAAACCACCAACCTCCAATGAATTGCTTGCCATTGACGTTTGTTGATTGTCTAAACCTACTTGATCTGATCTTTAAGAATCGATAGCCAACTAGTGTCTAAAAATATTGAGAAACACGACACGCATTTTTCTTCGTTAAGTAAAATGTATGCCGTTTCCTTAATTTTTCGCCTAGTTGACATCGATTCTTTAGACAAGATCTTTGTGTTGTCCCATTGTATTTTATGGTTTTCATCCCAAGCATGTTCTGCCAGCTTAGACTTATTGAATTGATAGGTTTTCATCATATTTTTATGTTCTTTAACTCTAACTGCTAAAGGTCTGGATGTTTCACCGATATAGTATTTCCCGCATTCACAGGGGATACTATATATACAATTCTTTGAATGTTGTTCTTCGTTGAACGGTTTAGTTTTTGTGAGAACTGACCGTAAGGTATTCATCGTTTTGAATACCGTCCTAACATTGAATCTATTCCCAATTCGTCTAATTTTGTCAGATATGCCTGGAATATAAGGTATAGTTAGAGTATTATATGTTTGAGTGTCATTTCTTTGTACGCGTGTGGCATTGTTTCGTGTATTGAAAATGTTCCGAACAAGAGTCTCTGGATAGCCATTATCTTGTAAAACATTAACAATAAATTCTTTCTCTTTTTTGAAAATGTCATCATTAGAGCAAACAACTTTGGCTCTGTCGTAAAGACTTTTTACAACACCTGTCTTTATGTTTTTGTGATGGTTGGAGTTAAAATGTAAGTACCTATTAGTGTTGTTTTTTTACGGTATACTGATGTTTCAAAAGTATTTATTGTGCGTGTGATTAGTGTATCAAGAAAAGGTAACTGATTGTTTTGCTCTGTTTCTAATGTGAATTTGATGGAGGTTTCTTTACTGTTAATATGTTCAAGGAATTTGTCCACCTCAACCATAGCATGAGGCCAAATTGCAAAAACATCATCGACATATCTCCACCAAACTACTGGTTTGTTAGTGTATGTGTAGACATGTTGTTGTTCAAAGTCTTCCATAAAAATGTTACTAACAATAGGAGATAGAGGAAAACCCATTGCCATCCCGAAAGCTTGTTGGTAAAATTCATTGTTTAGTTGAAAGTATGTCGTTTTAATGCATAATGTTAAAAGTTCCATAATGGCATCAATATTTAATGTTGTTCGTGTATGTAATGTGTTATCGTTTTGTAGCCTATGTTTAATGATGTTGAGTGTTTTGTCTACTGGAACATTAGTGAAGAGACTAACTACATCAAAACTAACCATTAAGTGTTATTGTTTATGTTTGCTTCATCCAATTTTTCAAGGAAATGTGGCTTGTTCTTTATATATGTTTCTGTGTTTCCTGATATAGGAGACAGTATTTTAAGTAAATATTTAGCTAAACTGTGACAAGGAGAACCTATAGAACTAACTATTGGCCTAAGTGGTACATTTGGTTTATGTATCTTTGGTAATCCATAAAAATGTGGTGGTTTACTGTAGTGTGGTGTTAGTTTACGTCTTACAAAATCTGTAAATTGTTCTCTGTGTTTGTAAAGTGTTTTGTATATTTTTGTTTCTATTGTATGTGTTGGATCTTTATTTAGTTTAGTGTATTGTCCCTCACCAATTAGTTTTAAAAGTTTTTCGTTGTATGTGGTTGTGTGAAGTACTACTGTGGCATTGCCTTTGTCTGCAGGTAGAATTTTAATTGTGTTATCGGTTTTTAGTGTGTGTAGTGATCGTTTTTCTTGTTTGGATATATTTTGTCTGATTGTGTAAGGTCGTTCAAGTATGATTTTGTTTCTAATCCTGTATTCCTGTCTAATGTCTTCTGGAAGTTTTTGACAAGTCTCTTCTATGGCTGTAACTAAATCAAGTTTATTAATTCGTTTTGGCGCCACTGCGTAGTTGAGTCCTTTGCCAAGAACTAATTTGTCAGTGGCGTTTAGTTCTTTAGAAGACAGATTAACTACTGTTTTATTTAAAAAGGTGTCACTGTTCTTTAGTGTATTCAGTTCAGTTGTATGTTTTTCTTGTATGAGGTGTTGGAACTTTTTTAAATGTGTACGTTTCTGCTCTGTGTGTGTTTTGATGTAGGTATAATTAATAGAGTTGTACATACGGTTGAAATCGTCTTCCCGTACATCCCTTTGCATCACCTGTTCCAGTTTGTTGATGTCAGAAAATAATATAGCTTTGTTATGTCTGTGAAATTGTATTCTGTTTCTGACTAGAGCTTCACTCGCTCTTTTCATGATATTACTAGAACGAGCACTTACATAAGGTGCTTTGAGTCTAAACCCTTTTGGAATAATACAGCTATTTCTACAACGACATAGGAAAGTTATACTATTTTCAGAGTGTGCCAGTTTCTTGTAGAGGTTTTCCCAATTTCGGAAGTTACTAGTTATGTTAGGCCCATACCTTTCAACATTAAATATTGATGCCATTATGGAACTTTTAACATTATGCATTAAAACGACATACTTTCAGCTAAACAATGAATTTTACCAACAAGATTTCGGAATGGCAATGGGTTCTCCTCTATCTCCTATTGTTAGTAACATTTTTATAGAAGACTTTGAACAACAACATGTCTACACATACACTAACAAACCAGTAGTTTGGTGGAGATATGTCGATGATGTTTTTGCAATTTGGCCTCATGCTATGGTTGAGGTGGACAAATTCCTTGAACATATTAACAGTAAAGAAACCTCCATCACATTCACATTAGAAACAGAGCAAAACAATCAGTTACCTTTTCTTGATACACTAATCACACGCACAATAAATACTTTTGAAACATCAGTATACCGTAAAAAAACCAACACTAATAGGTACTTACATTTTAACTCCAACCATCACAAAAACATAAAGACAGGTGTTGTAAAAAGTCTTTACGACAGAGCCAAAGTTGTTTGCTCTAATGATGACATTTTCAAAAAAGAGAAAGAATTTATTGTTAATGTTTTACAAGATAATGGCTATCCAGAGACTCTTGTTCGGAACATTTTCAATACACGAAACAATGCCACACGCGTACAAAGAAATGACACTCAAACATATAATACTCTAACTATACCTTATATTCCAGGCATATCTGACAAAATTAGACGAATTGGGAATAGATTCAATGTTAGGACGGTATTCAAAACGATGAATACCTTACGGTCAGTTCTCACAAAAACTAAACCGTTCAACGAAGAACAACATTCAAAGAATTGTATATATAGTATCCCCTGTGAATGCGGGAAATACTATATCGGTGAAACATCCAGACCTTTAGCAGTTAGAGTTAAAGAACATAAAAATATGATGAAAACGTATCAATTCAATAAGTCTAAGCAGGCAGAATATGCTTGGGATAATAATTATGAGGTAAACTGGCATAACACAAAGATCTTGTCTAAAGAATCAATGTCAACTAAACGTAAAATTAAGGAGACGGCATATATTTTACTCAACGAAGAAAAATGCGTGTCGTCTTTCTCAATATTTTTAGACACTAGTTGGCTATCGATTCTTAAAGATCAGATCAAGTAGGTTTAGACAATCAACAAACGTCAATGTCAAGCAATTCATTGGAGGTTGGTGGTTTTCAATCTCCGTGAAAAAGCTAAGTTTTCTTGTTCCTTGTTAATTGTTATTCGTTGACAACGAGGGCAGATTGTCCCTCGAAACGTCCGTTATTTAATACGTTATTTAATAATTTTAATTTGCAGAGTGGCGAAATACCCAAAAAAGAATATGAACTATAATATGTTAATTCAACACTTCACGCAGCATAAAATTATTGCAAAAGCCCAGCACTGGTTCATCCCAAACAGGTCAACAGAAACGGCGCATTTTAGTGTACTTAATTATATAACTACACAATTGATTAGCAAACAGAAGGTCTTTGGTTTATATTTTGATATGTCAAAGGCATTTGACAGGATTGATTTTGAAATCTTAATGGAGAAATTTGAGGTATATGGAATTCGTGGAGCGGCAGCTAACTTGATAAGATCTTATTTGAGTGATAGGACTCAAACTGTTACCCTAACAACTTATAAGGGTAATATTTACTCAAATTTTTGGGAAATAAAATGTGGGGTACCTCAGTGCTCCATTCTTGGTCCCGTTCTGTTTCTTTTATATGTCAACGATTTGAGTGAATATATAGGCACTGATTCGGGACTAGTATGTTAATATGCAGATGACACTTCTGCACTTTTATCAAGTAATGACCTGCAAATACTTTCTAAAAATACAACACAGGTGGTAACCAAGATGGAGAACTGGTTTGAAAAAAACTTGCTCGTGCTAAATGCCAATAAAAGAAACCTCGTACCAGAGCTGTGCAGTACTCGAGTAGAAGTACTCAGTAACTGTACTCTGAGTACTTTCAGTGTACTCGGTACTCAGTCCACGAGTACATTTTTTGAAATGTATTTGTACTTGTATTTGACGCATTTACGTTTGCTCGAGTACATATCCCTGTACTTGAATACTTTTTCGGGTACTCGAATACATTTACGGGTACTCGAATACATTTACGTGTACTCAAATACATTTACGTGTACTCGAATACATTTTCGGGCACTCGAATACATTTTCGGGCACTCGAATACAGGCACCTAAATTAATGATATGTTCTTAATTGCTAGACCTTAAGTAGTAAAAGCATCATTAACAAAGTTCTGCGCCGTATGCAGATCACCTCGGCCACCTAGCATGTGTGTTTATAAAAAGTATAGCATTGCCTTGAATTTTAGATGTTTTGCATAATGATAAAGGGATTAAATTACTTTTACTTTGCTAACATACAGTTTTCGATGTACAGGAAGAAAACGTGTTCTTTTTACGAAATATTATAGAAAAGTTCTTTCATTTTATTTATGTTTGCCATCATTGGCCGCAGTAGAACGATTATTTTCATTCGCAACACTGGTACACAGACCACTTCGCCATGCTCTGACAGATGACAGTTTTATAAAACTTAAAAGCCACTGAAATACGAATGAAAAATTTTGTGTTTTGTTTTTACCATTGTTCCGCCATTGCATTCCTCTGTACTCGGTACTCTGTAATTGTAGAGGTATTCGAACACTTTCATTGTGTACTTGTACTCGGTACTCGATTACATTTAAAGTAAAGTATTTGTACTCGGTACTCGAGTACTTTTTCTGTGTATTCGGAACAGCTCTGCCTCGTACTATTTCAAACCAATACAAATGACAAATCGTTATATGTTAACTACCAAGGAAAATCAGTCGCACAACAAAATTATGTCAAATTCCTAGGAATAACAATAACTGACGATGTTAGTTTTATACGCCACATAGACATAGTCTGTACAAAATTAACTATTCCTGTTATAATACGTTGCAAAAGAGACGAGTTGTCGTTACAGAACTTAAGAATGTTTTATTTTGCCTATATACACTCTGTGTTATCATATGGTGTTATGTTTTGGTACTCTACTGCATATGCGGACAAATTATTCAGATTGCAGAAACGAATAATTGGAACAATTTTTAAATTATCGCGGATTACTTCCTGCAAGCAACATTTTAAAGATTTTCAGGTAATGACCTTGCCTTCTCTTTATATATATAAACTAATAATATATGTCAAAACGCATGCTGAAGAATTTGCCTGCAACAGTGAGGTGTATGACAGTATGACTACTAGAAACAGACATAATCTACGGGTGCCAAAACATAGAACCAGTCTTTTCGAAACAGGCCCATATTATAGAGCAATAAAGGCATACAATTCTCTACCAGAAAAAATTAAACATGAAAATATAATTCATAAGTTCAAACAAAAATTGAAAATTCTACTGGTGGAGAATTGTTATTACAGTTATAAAGATTATAAATTCGAATGCGTAGAGAAACACTATTGTCATCTTTATATTTCATGCATCCTTGACAATTTGTTAATGACAAATAAAGAGTATTATTAGCTTGTATTAACATCCTAATTTTCTAGGTGGGTGGTCCCTAAGGTAAGTCATTTGATTCAAGGCCATGTTACATTCTCAATTGCTGATAGTAATTCGGAACTTGCAACCGCACTAAGCTCAGGAGAAGGGCGTGAGTGACTTACGTTCCAAACTAAACGATCGAACTCATAGGACGCCAAGAGGTTTACAACCCATGTCCCACTCGTTCATTTAAGCAACAAACGAATAAATTCGCTCAAGGTAGCAACACCAAATAACAATGAAAAACCCACAGAGTGATAAATCGTATAATATTTCCAACAGAATTTAAATCAGTTAACAGAGAGGCATAAAATCGATTTGTAATTACTGGCATAAACGTACACAGACAAGACTAACACAAAAAAATAAATATATCACATTAGCAAATATCACAGTGTTAATTAGTTTACAAGCTCGACAGGGTGGAAACAAGTGCTTTAACAACAACCCGGATGCTAAGGGAATGACAGTACGGTGCTGCGTTCCACCATTAATATGTAATTAAATTATTATTCCAAGAGCACCCAACTATTCATTCAGATCTGTATGTAAATAGGGTTTTAAATACTCTGCTGGTCACCGTTCCAGCTAATTCTAATTGTTACTCGAAGGGCATTGAACAGACGCACCTTGACGTTACCATTCGCTCAGTTAATTCTCAAGCAACATGAGCTTTGATAAATTGAAAATAGCACAGCTAGAGCTGGCAGTTCGTTTAACACCTGAGTACAAATAAATTAATTGCGGTAAAGCCGCTACTAAAACCATAAATGAATTGCTAAACAAATACGGCAAAGCCGTTAAGAATTACAATGTACAAAAGCCGTTAACTAAATCATCTTAAATGCTGCCTAACGAACACAGCGAGTCGTTTGAAAGTTCGGTATCAATCATAGGTGGTATCACCAAAATAGCATATCTATATATCTCAAACCAGATTCGGCATCACGATGATACTACCAAGGTAGGAGGCTGTCCTCAGCGACAAACGACAAAAAGAAGCTCGCATTCAGGTCACTCGGAGCTGCCGTGTGCTACTGCTTCGGGGTAAGTTTAGTCCATAATTTGAAGGCTAAGTAGATACACAACAAATTAGCGATCGAATAAGGAAAAATGAAATCTGCTTACCAGCGAAAATGCCTGCCTAATTACACCAAGAACATGTGGTTGTAAAACTTCAAAATTTGCATGGCCTGTAGCCGACGAGATGTTCAAATAGCTTCTGCCACAAACGCTAGGCTCTATGGGCCATCTTTACGAACCCTTAAACCAGTTCTACCTTCGTTATAGGAGCCGATGCACCGTGAAACTTTTCCAACGACCAAACTTAATTTTCCGACATGTTTTAACAAAACTCAAAAAAGCGACGCGTCCCCATCACGCCATCTCACAACAGCGGCGGAAGTTGGTGCCGATAATATAAAAACCTGTATTTCAAATCCAATATTTCAAATAGAAAATAGAAACCTGTATTCCCACTAGAAATGTTTCAAGTAGTGATCTGTATTGTTCGAGAAACATAAAAATTGCCTGCAAATTAGGCACTTTCGCTCGTGAAAAATGCTAAATATATGAGAAACAAATAACTGGTCTCAGCCACCCTGCGTTTATACCTACAGACCTGGTGGAACTTGGTGAGCGACGGTGAAGAGGCGGCTCGCAGCAAACCCAGTGCTTTTTTGGTATATCGCCGTAAATTTTCTTGCTTTGGTCACGGAAGCTGTTCCTTTAAAAGCAAGTGGCGCTTTGGGTAATACGATTTTGAGTAGAGTTGTAGGGTAAGTGCCGCCGGTTTTTAACTGAGCTTTCGAACTACCCCTTCACGACTGAGCTAAGCCGAGGGTAACATGAACGCCTCCATCTGTTCCGACACATTTTAAGATCTGTGTTATCGTAAAAACCGGCGAACCCTTTACTCTTTTTCCCCGATTTAATAGCTAGTGCAGTGAATGTCGATTAAAGTAAATTATCATGTAACAAATACTCAAGAGTGATATTCCACGATAGTTTTCACAAGCCCTGTGGTCCCCGCTTTTATATATCGGCATAATTACTGCTAGTTTCCAATATTTAGGTATTTTTTCCATTTTTTATCCTATGTTGACTATTTTCAGCAGAAATTTCTATCCAGCTGTTCCCATATACTTCAGTGCTTCGGACGGTATACCATCGTAGCCTGCCGCTTTTCCTAGCTTTATCCTTGCTATTGCCTTAAGAATTTCTTCCTCTGTTAACACTTCTTCTTTTTCTTGTGCTTGCGACCCTTTGTTGGTATTTGTAGGAGTACTGTCACCTGGGTTCTACCCATCTTCTTATAACTGTTTCCTTATCCGTGATCGTGTTTCCGTTTTTGTCATAAATACCTGACAGTGACTTCTCCGTTTCACTTCGTAAGTTTTTAAAACCCGAAAGAATAGCTTCTGATTTGTATTGTAGCTACTTTCTAGTTGATGTCCGAACTCTTTCTAATCTTTCCTTTTAGCCTCCAACACTTTGTTTTTTATTATATCTCTCTGTTTTTTGTGATGGTTATAATCCTCTTGCTTCCTTAAATTTAACTATCGTTTCCACCTCTTTTTCTTTTCTCTGACTTCTTTCTTGATTTCCTGTGTCCACCATGCAGTTTGTCTCCTATTTGTCTTTTCTCTAACTTTTACATAGCACTCCTCCATTGCTTCAACTATTTCATTCTTGAATCTAGTCCACATATCCTCTAACTCCTGTTGGTTTTCACAATTTTTCATATTATCCACTTTTTATTTATACTGAGATGGTCTTAAGCCCTGAGTCTCACTTCTAACAGCACAACAAAATAATGAATAATTCAGACAAGCTGAGATTGGGAAATGGCATCTAATTGCAATAAAATAAAAATTAATCAGACTTGAATTTAGGAATAATATGTGCAAAGCTATGCAAGTAATAAAGAAATTAATTCTCCTAACATAAAGAACAAGGCAGAGCTCAAATCATAGAGGTTGGATTCATGTTCTATTTAATCAGTGTAAATTTGTAAGAATGAATCGATTATGAAAATAATTAGTAAATGCTGGTCGAGGGTATTTTGCAAGTCATAATTCATTAATAACAATTCTCTGTGAGCATATCATAATAAGGTAATGTGGAGGAAGGAAAAACAGGGTGCAACGAGCACAAAGTGAGGTCAAAGCTAAAGGCAAATCATAAATAAAAAAGGAAAATGGAACAACAATATTGGAAATTTGCTGAATTTACAAACAGTTTATTGATTAGCAAGTATAACAATGAAATGGACTTTTAATTGAATTCAGAAGTGGTCAAAAGAGGATGTGCGCGAAAAGAAACATGAGTCAGTGCAATAAGTGAATGAAAAGACATTTAAAACGGTGCAACGCGAGTGATAATGTAAGACAATGATTACAAAAATCAAAGGACAATTTAGTAAATAAGGTAGAATTGTAAAATTAGTTAGATTTTAAGAATTTATTTGTTAAAAAGGTCAATTGAACAGAGTTGATTTCCTTTTTGTATTGATGTGCAATTGTTGATAACAACTAAAAATAAAATAATTTTACTGACAGCCCAGTTTTATTCTCCCAGAAAAATCTAATTTTTATATAGTAAATATTAAAATATAGCTCCGAAACTTTACCAGAGTGTTCACGACATAGCAGTGTTCAAGCACATGTGTGGGTTTTAAAATCGGCCACTACAAAATATTTCCGATCCACAACGGCTTGCGAGGGACGTTCGCCATCCTATTTTGGCCTACGTTTAACAGCAAGAGGCGGTTTCCGAGGTTCCTGACTTCGTGGCTACATCGGCGGCACACCAGTCCAGCTCCTCCAAGGCCTGCATCATCGGACAGCACCTGGAAAAATTGCAAGGTTAGTTGTGAAGCAAAATTGTACATGTACCACCGTAAAACCTACCCGGGAGTGGAATAGCATCGCTGCTTGGCAGATTCACGGCGATTTAATAGCTTCAGTAGCTTCAAATTGAGAATTTAGAAGTCCAGAATTGAGGTTAGGATTCCTTGACGTCATTATTTCGAATCAACGAAGTGGAGGGTTTTGGCTAGAAACAAAACACGATCAACCGACGCTATAAGAAAGCGGGAAAATAAAAAACTTACCTATTTAATTTGCTCATTGAGTAGTAATTCATATCACAAACACGAAAACGATCTGCATTTGCTAGTTTTCCATAAAGACGTAAAATTATATGACAGATTAGCTCCGTTGTAGCATTTAGGTTGCTTTTGACCTACGCACCATAGGCGTGCGATCAAAATTTTAAATCGAAAATTGTGAACCCAGACCTTGAATAAGAGCTCTGTTCTGCTATGAGTTAGCCAACAATAATTCAAGTTGCAAGTAGATTACATTATAAATAGTGGCGTACGATCATTCAGATCAAGCATATCACTAGACCGCTCATTTAATAATCCCTGAGAACCAAAATTAGTTATCTGATTTGTGACGAACCCAGAATTAAAAATAATATGTATGGTGGCTCTAGATATTTTTATTAATAGAAGCAATTAATTAGTAGTGGGCGGCCATTATAATATATGTTCGAAATTTTTTCCGTATTCATTTCTCAACATTTGCACTTAAATTTTAAGTTTGTCTTCAGGTTTGTTATTTTACTGTTGCTGTTCTTTCATTTGAACTGACCTTGTTGCCGTTACCAGGTAATGATCGCTCACTCGCATTTTAACTCTACCCCACTCTTGACTAAAGAGTAGCTTTACGCACTTGTATGGTAAATTACTATTTTTGATATCAACGACTTGCCTTAAAAAGTCCGTGAAATTCGTCAGAAGACTATAAGTTTATCACTTCAATCAGTTGTTGGACAATTAAATGTAAAGATGATCATGATGACTATGCTGAGTCAATCTAATTAACATCGGAATATAATTTCAAATTTACCAATACTCTTTCAACTTTGGTTCCTAATTTGAATGTTTGTTGCTTTTATTTGATTTTGCGTTAATCTTCAATTTGTTGACAAACAAATTTTAGCATGTAGTTTGTCTTAAAATAAATAGTCTGAAGACGATCAGTCAAGTAATGGACACTGTGTATATAAGAGTAGTTCTATTAATTTCTATTTGAACTAATTGGTCTAGTATTCACAATTCATAATATATACTCCTCATTTACCTTTCGGTGTCGAAGACCATTCATACCCCGTGGGAAGTGCGACGAAGGTAATAAGTCGTATCTGACCCATCATTACGTTCCCCCACATCTAAACATACCACACACTTAACAACCCTAAACTTAAATTACAGCTAACTTAACTAATGAGTTGAAATCCATTACCCCCCCCCCCCCCTAAAAATGTATCGGATACGGCCACATTTTAACCCTTGTTCACCTGGCTGCTAAGTAGACTCCTAACCTACTGAACTAATAGTGGTTTGTATTTCTATAATTTAATTTTATTATTCTATATCCTGATTATTTAGCCTATTGCTAAGTCGTTCTGTGAATCAGTTACTTCTTTCAAATTTATAGCATTCCATGTACGTAAGTAGGTATATTAGAACTAAACGTAATCAACTCAACCTAACTGAATATTACACTACCTGTTCTTTTACATTTAATAAATCGCAACCCTTTCCTTTTGTTATTCGTGTATAACAATGGACGTCAAATCGAAATTAGGTAATTGATAATGATTAGAGCGTACTACCATGGCCAGCAGGTTACACGAACCACACATATGAAGGGCGATGAAAATAATGCAGTCTCAAACTTACATGTAGAGCGGAAATCATTCAAGGAACTATCGACACCGCGGCTTATCACGGATTGAATATTAAACAGAATGAAGTTAATATAAAATATGAAATGCTGGTACAGTGCCGTCTTAAATGCAAATGCTTATGTTCTCTGGCGTGATGTCAGCACAGAAGGCCATCGTCGGTTAAATCGCATAGGTGCAGAGGGTTTATGTGTCTAAAACTTTAAAAATTAAGGGCTTCCTGTGGAAACGGGGTTACCAGCGCTATATGAATCTCCAAAATTTTATAAATAACGGTTTAATCTGCGCATTGAATATAAAAATCGAAATATGGTTTATTTATTTGTTAACGTACTTAGTTTTGTACCCGTATTTCTTTTACTCAGTCGATTGTTATACATTTTACCGCAATAATTTTTAATCAAAGTATTGGTTTAGTGAATAATATTCACTATGGTAATGGCAGCCAAGAAAATTAACTGAATAGCGCACTTCTGTAAGGAATTTCAAAGCCAGCTACAACATAAACATTCGGTTGTTATAGATATTAACGATACAAGTTTGATTATGAGTTTAATTGCCAAAATGAGGCGGTGAGCCGAGTTTTGCGGCTATCACACGAGTCTCGTTAAGTGCCATAAGCAAACGTGTATTGTTCAATATTTTATCTTCATCAATGAATTCTGGTTTAATGTTTTGTTTTATAAAAAAGAGTGCGGCAAAATTCATTACCGCACTGAGTGCAGTAATATCCACTACCGCACTGAGTGCGGTAATGAAGCCCTTAACAATACTAAAATTAATTTGGTTAAGAGTCTATAACAACAATGATAAAGATAATAAATATTTAAAAATTGTTCTTCAAAAGGATCAAGTAATTCATTGAATATAACACAATGAAACAAAACTAAACTGACTACTGCATTATGTGGTTATAACAAGCCCCTGCGGCCTAAATTCTTGAATAACTATACCTAATTCTCTTCTACCACTAACTGATCTTCAAAAAATAACTTGCGTTTGCAATGCTCATATCTAATTTTCCTCAAAGCAATGTAACAGGAATTACCTGCTAAATAAGTCGTATTATCTGTAACCTCATTTACCTTACGGTGTCGAGGCTTGTGCTTTATGCGCTGGCATCTGGCGGTACAATGATCAACTTGCCCCGGATTCGGGATACAGAGTTGGATCGCGTCTTTGGTGCTTAGGCAGCAACCATTATATGAGGTGTGTGTCTTGGTGATGTGTTGACCCTGCTACTGTATCTCTTAGGTCTGTGGTTCTGAGTAGAGCACAGTTAATTTGGTGCCCAACTGTGAATGGACTCACCGAGCCCGATTCCAATCGCCAAGGCTGAAAAATACCGACCCCCGCGGGATTCGAACCGAGGACTTGCTTAATGCAAGCCTGGCGCTTACCCAACAGCGCGACGCGGCTTCTTTGCTAAATAAGTTATCATTAGTAATATAACAAGGGCGAAACATACTTACCTATAATTTTGCACACGCCAAAGGTCAAGTGCTGGTTGCAATGAAAACTGTCCCGAGGGTTGCCCGAGGGCAGTTTTCTAAGGGCAACCAACATGATGACTCTAGGCACGGGAAAAATTATAGGTTTCCCGCGTTTATATTTTGAAGATTATTACACAAAACCCGTATACGAATTATGATTTAAAGGTGATTTAATAATGCAAAATACTCAAACTGTTTGTTTCTTGCATTTCTATTTCCAATTATGACACCATTTACGGGGTCAATAAATCAGCACTAGGACGCTTATTGCTTGATAAGCAGCACAATGGAGCTTCTCAGGGAATCAGTTCGTGGTGGATTTAAAAAAAACACATGGTTCTCATTTGGATGATATCAGTTATGTGCAAGTTGTGTGTAATAATCATGGGCAATACATCCTTTTAACGTTTTCTACTGTTTTTGCATTAACAGCAATACGAGGATTAAACAAATGTTCCTCGAAGGCACCAATATTATATTCTTCATCATTACAAATCTGGATGGTGCCAAACTGTCATGATTTTAGAGTTAATGATGCTTGACTTCTAAGTGTGTTTTGGGATTCATATAATTTACCCATTAATACACATTTTTTTCAGCGGAAGATCTGCCTAATTGCTGTGAGCTTTTTAATAAGGTTAGACTAGTGCTGTGTCTCGAAGATTGGAACCAAACGTATCTGAAAGAAACAATTTATTGTAAATAAAGTAAACTATTTAATACCTGATTAATAGTTGCTTGAAGTAAGCTGAGCAATGGTTTTCATCGGAGCTGTTGAATTAGAAGGATGTCAACGTGCACATTAGATGAAAGAAATCATAACCCGTATAGACTTGGAACGTAAAAAAATACTTTCATGTTCAAAAAATATTAAATAAACTAGCTTTGTGGTTTAGTTCACAGTACTTAATTGGTAAGCCAGGTAAATGATTAATATAACAAAGTACATACCCATAACTATCTTAAGTTATGTCAATCTGACATTTGAAGCAATAAAGATTTGCGCAAGCTTAACTGGAAAGTAATTTCCATAACAAATAACTGTAATATAATGAATATGTATATCATATATCCGCAAAGAAGAACATTGAATTGTGTAATTTGAATAAATTGCCTTAAAAAATTACTGTTTTCTAATGTTGTTGTTGGTGCCATTTTTGTTTTGTTTTTAGTTGTTATAGAAACGTGATTAGTGTCTTGGCATTACCGCTCTTACTACGAAGACACATGATTTGGAATATTTAGTACTGTGTTAAAAAACTACAAACGTACTGACAAGTTGGGTGATTCTAGAAGCAACGTGTAGCTTTGTCGAATAACAAATATGCTGATGTTTCTGTTTTTAAAAAGTAGTAAAATTCAAGCTGCCTATCAGTTTCAATCTATTGCATTCACACTGTTGCTATCTACAAACTGCTGCTTACTTTGTCAGGCGTTATTAAAATTGCCAGAGGCCAATTTTGAGTTATGCAAGTGCTTAGTAAAACTCACCAAAAAATTATTTAAACCCAACAGCACCATACAGTTTATTTATGAAGATGCTATTGTGTTTCCAGAAGAAATTTTCAATCCTCGTATTCTGATTGTTCCTGAACGATCAGTGGAATTGTCATTGAAACTGCACAATAATTATGTAATTTTTACTAAAGGAAATATTTCTTTGAACAAAACCATTATGAAACTACAGAATTCTTCCATATGGAGTCAAACTAACGGCCCACGTGGAAAATATCTCATCGTAACATCTAATAGTGACATTTTAAATAAAACCATGGCGATTTTATGGAGTTTTGATATCACAAATGTATATTTAGTGGTAACTGAGGCTCAAGACTCGATAAAATTATACACATCGAATCCCTTTAGTAAGGACAGTAAATGCTTAAAGCGGATTGCAATTCAGTTTGTTCAATATTGCAGTAATGATATCAACATAAGCTTCTACAACAGAATCAAAATGCTAGACGGATGCGATTTGAAGGTGGAAGTGCCCGTAGGTGCCTTCAACTCCAGTGACATAGCAAGAAAGTCCATTTTTTGTACAATGTTTGAAATAGTTCGGTTAATGGGAAGAGTTTTAAAATCAAACGTATCAGCTATTCCATTTACTCGCAGGCTACATGATCGGAGAGAAGATATATGTCTCATAACCAAAATCTTTAGGGCCATACATTTCTACAAAGAGTACGATGTAAGCGAATGCCTCTTTCAAGACACGAGCCTGTGGATTACTCCTAAGCCATTGAGAGTTTCCAATATAAAGCTGATAGGTTTAATATTCCAAGCAAGTTCCTGGAGTCTGATTGTTGCAATATTGCTTACAATAGGGACTGCTTTGTATTGTGTTGCAAATGTTTCTTCACCGGACTCAAAATTCAGAAGCTTTCAGAGATGCTTATTGGATATTTCGCGGTTCACGTTTGGCTACGGGATTCCTATTTCTCTAAAAACCACGAGTTTACGAGTAATCGTGCTGTTTTACTTGATCTACTGTATGCATATTTCTGCTGTTTTTCAAGGCAGACTAATCAGTGTCTTGACACAACCGCTGTATGAGCGAGCTGTAACAACCCTAGAACAATTTTCTGAATATCCCTTGCCCATTATAACTATTGAATATGTGTATATATTATTAAAAATTATTCACATGAACCTGTCTATGTCAAAATTTATAATAACATCAGAGTTTTGCCCGCAGAGACATACAACGTGACTGAAATCCTGCAAGGGGTGGCCTATTCTCGAAACTGTACTATGAGCATGGCTTACAATTTGTTGACTAAAATGCACCCTAGAGAAGCTGAAATGGTAACCGTGTTAAAGGGAAACGTTGGACTATTGTCTTTGGACATTGTAGCGATAATGAGGAAGGGCCACTATTTTCTTGATACTTTTAATAGTCTTTTACGAAGGATAATTGAGGTTGGATTGTACGAAAAGATATATTCGGATGTTGCTGCAGGAATAGTGAAAGCCAAGAGAAATGAACAGTCCTATGAGATGATTATCTTGTCCATTGAGCATTTTTATGGAGCCTTTATCTGTTGGACTGCTGGAGTGTTACTAGCGGCGTTTGCATTTGTTGTAGAATTGTTCAATTTTTATTTAAAAATCGAATCAATGTTTTTCTAAATTACTAAAAATGTGAAAATGCATTACCTCTATTATATCAAATTTAAAAAAAGTTGAAATATTTGGGCCTGTTTACATGTTATAACAATCTTGTAGAAATTCTGTCATTAATTGTAAATGACTGCTAATAGTTAGATTTCTTTTTATGGTATGTGTGTTTGCATAGTTTTCCCTGTAGTAAAAAATGTACCTTTAGGTTCTATTGTATGTGCGTTCGGTTTGACTTGAAAATTTGAAACAAAACATTAATACGCATCTTGTAAGACAAAATGTACAAAAATGTGTTTTCGTCAATTGCCTTATTCTAAACTAGTTATTATTATCAACGACCTTTTCTTCTTCTAGTAACCCTTTATGGAAACTTCAAATTTTTCTATCTATCTCCATTGCGCGTCCTGTGTATTCAGTCTATTGTTGAGGTTGTATACTACTATACTATATTAAAAAAAACCGAAAAAAAAAACAATAAAATAAAAGAAAATTCATTTTAGAGGTATTCAACTGAAAATCCCCTACCTCACATTAATATAAATTAAAAATGTTATAAAAATGTAACATTTGAAAAAAACCGTTACCTGCGTTTTTGCATCTAGATAGTAAACAAAACAGAGGTATATGGTGCTATTTTAATTTTCTGCAAAAATAGGGCCTGACCCCAAGATCCCAAATCGCACTGGTAAATTCGAGCAAAATTAGACGCCGACGGCGCCTGCGCCGTTTTTCGACCGGCGCGCTTGGGGAACGTTTTAGTACCTACTTCTACCTTGACCTAGAAAAAATCCTAAAAGAGAAAATAAAAAAAATAATTTAAAATTTTTAAATTAATTTATTGTTTTATAATAATAATAATTTTGGGGGTAGCGGGTAGACACTCTTTGTAATCCCAACGAAGCCAGGTCTACTTCAGGTATACGACCCTGCCCACGCGAGTCTTGGTTCTCTCTTACTCCCTATATAGAGAGAAATCATGTCCTAACCCTTAAATCAATCACCTATTCCACATTTAACCCTACCTATATCCCTAGCCACTCGTTAATCCGTCCGGCCAGGGTGGCGATTGATGGCAAAAACCCCTCATATGAAAAATGACGAATTTAAAAACAGACGGAATAAGACTCAGGTGGGTGATAGGCCCCACACCCTTAAAAGGGTCTGCCTCAAGGATTCTGGGGCAAAATTGGTTAACATCATTTGTAACCAAATTAGATAGATCAGATCAAGGTAAAACAAGGCTAACAATCGGCATCTTAAATGTAAAGACTTTAATGAACGACTCCCAACTATGCGAACTAGACGACGAGGTGAAACACATTAAATGGGATCTTATTGGTCTCTGTGAAATAAGATGAAGAGGATAGGAGTATCTATAATATAATTTTCCTTAATGTATGTCTGTGTGTCTGTAACACAAAATAAAATCTCACGTTCCGGCTTCACAGATGTTTATATTTGTTTAGGTTCTGTTTTTCTTATCTCGGAGCTTGACCTTTCGCGTATCCTATTTCACGTGCGCTTAGCGCGCAGTTTGCTTGTGTCTTATTAAAATCAGGACATACACTCTACGATAAAGGTTCAGACAACGAAAGTCAACAAGGTGTAGGATTTATTATAGATAAAACTCTATCTCCAAATATAATTAAATTTCATAATATCTCAGACAGGATAGCGTATGTCCTGCTAAAAATCTCCAAGCATTGTAAAATCAAAATTATATAACGCTATGCGCCAACATCAAGTTAGAAAGACGAGGAAGTAGAACTATTTTACGACAACCTGAGGGAAGCAATCAGTAGAGAAACAGCCACATATACTTTTGTCATAACGATTTCAATGCAACACTAGGAAAGAAACAAGAAGACAACGAAGAATACGTTGGAAAATATAGGTTTGACAACAGAAACGGTAGAGGCAACATGCTTCTAGACTTTATAACAGAACACCGATTATATGATATGAATTCCTTCTTTAAGAAAAAAGAACAAAGGAAATGGACGTAGCTAAGCCCGAACGGGCAAACACTTCCTCTCTAGTAACAGATACATAGTTGCAGATCTGACAATATTAAATTGTTGTAACATAAACAGTGACCACCGACTGTTACGAACTAAAATAACTATAAATACTAAACTACAACGAACCAATCTATATAAACCTAAAAATCCTGCTATTGACATAGAGTTATTGAAAACAAATGTCCCTAAGTACCTACCAAGAAAGATTAAGAGGAGAGATAGAAAGAATGGACGAAACGCAGAAAAGGGGAAATTTAGACAGAACGAGCACCTCATTGACAACAGCGTTAAACAATGCCGCAATAAGTGTAGCTGAAAGAAAATCACCTAAGATAGAGAAAATAAGTGATGAAACAAGAAGAAACATCAACAGAAAGAGGCAGCTATTGAGAAAGAAAATACGAGGAATTTATAAACCTAGCCAAAGAAACGAGGAAAATGATAAAAAAAGACATTGACAAATACTATGACCTGGAAGTTAGGAAGCTATTAGAAAGCAATAAAGGACTAAAACTGTCAAAAGAAACGAACATAGAAAGCAGGTAATAGTATTAAAAGATCAACATGGAAATAAAATAAGGGATCAAAATACAATATTACATTTAGCAGAACAATTTTATGAAAATCAGTCAGCTCAAAAGTAGAAGACGAAAATCAAGAAAATAAAAGAAAAATGACGTACGTAGGTTCCGAAGATATCCCACAAATTACAGAAGATGAGGTAGGACATGCACTGAACTCGATGAAAAACAACACTGCACCAGGAGACGATAGAGTTCTAATAAAAATGCTAAAACGCGGGGGAAATTTACTACTAAAGAAAATATGTGAATTACTAAACGAATATCTAACAAAAGGTAAAATTCCCAAAAACTGGAATAACTCTATCGTGATATTACTGCACAAACAAGATGACAAAACAAACTTGGAAAACTACCGTCCAATTCAGCCAGTAGAACCAGCCGGATTTAGAAAACAATATAGCACATGTGACCACCTTTTGACAATAAGAGTCCTAACAGAAAAAGCAATAGAATATAATTTGAACATCTACATAGCATTTGTCGACTTCCAGAAAGCGTTTGATATTCTGAAACGCTGGGCAATAATGAAATTACTGGCGAATGCAAGAATAGATAGCCGGTATATTCAAATCATTGAACATATATACAAAAATGTCAATTCTACTATACAACTCAACAGTAACACAAAACCTATCAAAATAGATCGAGGCATAAGACAAGGTGATACTTTGTCACCAAAGTTGTTTACTTCAGCCCTTGAAGACATATTCAAACATTAGACTGGCAAGATAAAGGAATACTAATCAATGGCAAACGACTAAATCATCTACGATACGCAGATGATGTTATCCATATAGCAGAAAATAGAGAAGAGTTGAAACAAATGCTAACAGAATTAGAAGAGGAAGCACCCAAAACTGGACTCCATATGAATATCGCAAAAACGAAAGTCGTGTGCAATAGAGACCCTAATATCACCATCAGAAATCAATATATAGAAAATGTATCAAACTATGTCTACCTAAAGGCGGATTATTGGAATATTTCTAATAAAGCGAAAGAGGAACGTATATATAAGAGGCATAACCAAAATAAAAGATGTGAGTGAAACAATAGCTGAACTCAAGTGGAACTTTGCGGGCCATGTGGCCAGATGTCAGGATGAAAGGTGGACAAAAATACTGCAATTGAGACCATACTAGAGAAAAAGATCCAGAGGACGACCACCAAAGCGCTGGACAGACGACATAAAACCTACAGCGGGTTTATCATTAATGAGGGAGGCACAGAACAGAGACAATTGGAGGCAAATGAGGGAGGCCTATGTCCAAAAATGAACCGAATGAGGGCTTTTAAATAAATAACTATTTTAATACAATAAAAATGAATAAACAATAAGCGTTGTTATTACACATATTAACAGTAATAGTTTGAATTTCTAGGGGTTAATGACCTTGTATTATTCTCCTTCTTTTTCAAACTTTTCCTGTCCAATATTGAACATAGTTTTTCCCTTTTGACTTCCATGTTTGTCTTGTTTAAGCCTTTCGCATCCATCTTTTCCCAGCTACTTCCTTTATATCATCGGCCTACCTGTTTGCTGGATGCCCTACTTTTCTACTGCCTCTGGATCTCCAAGTTAAGAGTCTGTTGGTCCATCTATCGTCAGTTGATCTGGTAGCATGCCCAGCCTAGCTCCATCTGAGTTTCGCAGCTCTCTCGATCACATCTGCTACACCAGTCTTCTCTCGTATCCAGGTGTTTTTTTTCTTGTCCTTTAAGGAAACTCCCAGCATCTTACGTTCCATCGATCTTTGTGAAACAGCGAATGACGTTGTATGCCACCTGAATTACGCATTTTCAGCGTTGTGCACATTCTTGGTATTATTGTTTAATTGCGCAAAATATTTTTCTCGTCTAGTACCATAATTCGACTTGCAATTGTTAATTTATTTGTGTGGTTTACTTTAAGTTGAAGCTTCTGAAGAGGTTTCTCAATTATGGAGCCTCTCTCCTATGTTACTAGCTCTAGAATAGGTAGTTCATATGGCTTCCCTATATTGACCCAGGAGTCCAAATCCAACCTCACCTTCAAAGAAAACTGAGACAGTGATAATATCGGGTTATCCTAATTACTGAAAACTCTAGTTTTGTAATTGTGCCTTGTTTTCTTCCAAGTGTTCCAGTATGGCGCATTTTTTCTTAGCGAATAAATCGTGTTCTTGTCAACGACAAGCTCACGCGCAATTGAATTGTGCTTACCCCATTCCTCAAGCTGGTTCGAATTATTGATTTCTGAGATTTGTTTAAAGGTGTCATCCTAGCTTAAGATTAAAGGTGTCAGTGTCATATAACAGGAATTTGTTTGAATTTGTCATATTACAGCGCAATTAAATCTGTTGAAATTTAGTCGGACCAGTTTTCTATGAAGGCGATTCATAGGTAATCGAATTCGTAGCACTTAAGTTGTGGGTGTTTCAAAAGTAATAACACAAGCATGAACTGTAAATTCTAGAGACTGAAATATAGATTTTAAAATTTGTATCTTAAAATTTAAAATAACATTTTCTGATATCAATAACTTGCCTTAAAGACTATAAGCTTATGACTTCAATTGTTGGACAATTAAATGTAAAGATGATCATGGTGGCTATGCTGAGTCAATGTAATTAACATTAGAATATAATTTCAAATTTACCAATAGATACTCTTTCAACTTTGGTTTCCAATTTGAATGGTTTTTTCTTTTATTTGATTTTACGATAATCTTCATTTTGTTGACAAATTTTAGCATGCGGTTTGTCTTAAAATAAATGGTCTGAAGACGACCAGTCAAGTAGTGGACACCGTGTATATAAGAGTAGTTCTATTAATTTCTATTTGAACTAATTGGCCTATTATTCACAATTCATTATCTATACGCTCTTTTACCTTTCGGTGTCGGAAGACCCATATATGTAATTATATATATGGGCAGACCATTCATACCACGCGGGAAGTGTGACGAAGGTAATGAGCCGCATCTGACGCATCATTACGCTCCCCCGCGTACATACCACACCCTCGACAACCCTAAACGTAAATTACAGCTAACGGAACTAATGAGTTCAAATCCATTACTCCTCCGAGAAATGTATTGGATACGGCCACATTTTAACCTATGTTCACCTGGTTGCTAAGCAGACTGCTAATCTACTCAACCATCCAGGTGGCTTATGACCTATTATGTCAATTAATAATAGTGGTATGTATTTCTATAATTTCATTTTATTATTCCATATCCTGATTATTGCTAAGTCGTTCGCTAAGTTTACTGGCATGATGTCAGCATAGCAGGCCAATCGTCGGTTAAATCGCATAGGCGCAGAGTGTTTTGTTTAAAATTTTAAAAATGAAGGGCTTTCTGTGGAAACGGGGTTACCAGTCGTGAACTGAGCCCTTAGTCGTACCCCATTCCCTGATTTTCTAATGAAAAACGTAAAATTTCCAAGCAAAATTCATAATTTTGAATACTTACCTCGAGAATAGGTAACGCTATCTGAATTTTATAAATAATGTTTTAAACTGCGCAATAAATATAAAACTCGAAATAGGGTTTATTTATTTATTTTCTTTTTTTTTTATTTTGGTACGTAGCCAACAGCCGTTACGCCAATTATAGGCGTCGCTGTACATTTTATGGGGGACTTCCAACCCCACTAACGACCGTCATGATGTTATTATGATATCCGGGACCAACTATTTGCGTGGCAGCCGTACCACGAGGCGCCGAGAGAAGCAGCCGTGGAACTCCCATCTAAGTTCTGACCAGAAAGAGGGTTGCTTAACTCTATTGATCGTAAGTGGACGCTTGTTCAAGCTACACCACCCGGGACCTGCACGTACTTAGTTTTGTACCATTATTTCTTTTAGTCAATCGCTTGTTATTCATTTTACTACAATAATTTTTAATCAAAGTATTGGTACGGGTGTTAGGGTCCGCCAATTCCATATCTTGTATTCCGTTAAATCCTCCTCAAGATGTTCCCACCGCGTTTTCCTCGGTCTTCCTTTTCTATTTCTTCCCTCTGGTTGCAGGTTAAATGTTTTTTGGTTAAATCTTCAACACTCAGCATAGTTATGTGGCCGAACCACCTCACATCAGCGTGTTATAAACATTTCAAAATTGTTCTTCAAAAGGATCAAGTAATTCATTCAATATAACACAATGGAACAAAACTAAATTGACTACTGTATTATGTGGTTATAGCCCTATGGCCTAAATTCTTGAATAACTATACCTAGTTGTCTTCTACCACCAACTGATCTTCATAAAACAACTTGGATTTGCCTTGCTCACATCTAATTTTCCTCAAAGCAATGTAACAGGAATAACTTGCTAAATAAGTCACCACGGGCAATACCTATACCACCTTTAACGTTTTCTATAGCTTCTGAATCAACAACAATAAGAGGATTAAACAAATGTTCCTCTGGGGCACCAATATTATATTCTTCATCATTACAAAATTTGGATAGTGCAAAACTGTCGTGATTTTAGAATACGTGATGATTGAATTCAAATTTTGTTTTCGGCATCATACTAAACTTATTTTCAATGGAGTTCAGCAATTGGCTGTTGCAAAGATCTGCCTAATTGCTGCGAGCTAGTAGGTACCAGAGAGCATCTTAATAAGGCCAGATTGAAAGGAAACGTATCTGAAATAAACAATTTATTATAAATAGTAAGTAAACCAGTTAACGCCTGATTAATAATTACTTTGAGAGATGATTTTCATAAGAGCTGCTGAGTTATAAGATTGGATAAACTATGAACGTGCACTTTAGATAAAAGAAATCATAGCCGGTATACACTTGGAAAGTAAAAAAATTACTTTGATGTTCAAAAAAATTTGAAATGAACTAGTTTTGAGGTTTAGTTCACAGCACTTAATTAGTACGCCGGGTAAATGATAAATATGACAAAATACATAATCATAACTATCTTAAGTTATCTCAATCTGACATTTGCAGCAATAAAGATTTGTGCAGGCTTTGGTTGAAAGTAATTTCGATAACAAATAACTGTAATATTATGAATATTTGATTCGTATATCCCCGAAGAAGAACATTGCATTGTATAGTTTGAATGAATTGCTTTCAGAAATTACTGCTTTCTAATGCCGTTGTTAGTGCCACTTTCGTTTTGTTTTCAGTTGTTATGGAAACTCGATTAGTGGCCTAACATTTCCGCTCTTATTAGGAAAACACATACATTTCGAATACTAGTATTGTACCTATTACAAAACTATAAACGTACTGACAAGTTGCGTGATTCTAGAAGCAACGTGTAGCTATTGTGAATAACAAATATGCTGATGTGTGTCTTATTAAAAAGTAGTAAATCCCAAGATGCCTATCGGTTTCAATCTATTGCATTCACACTGTTACTATCTACAAACTGCTGTTTACTTTGTCAGGCGTTCTTAAAATTGCCAGAGACTAATTTTGAGCTATGCAACTGCTTAATAAAACTCACCAAAACATTATTTAAACCCAACAGCACCATACAGTTTATTTATGAAGATGCTATTGTGTTTCCAGAACAAATTTTCAATCCTCGTATTCTGATTGTTCCTGAACGACCAGTTGAATTGTCACTGCAGCTGCACAATAATTACGTAATTTTTACTAAAGGTGATATTTCTTTGAACAAAACCATTATGAAACTACAGAATACTTCGATATGGAGTCAAACTAACGGCCCACGAGGAAAATATCTCATCGTAACATCTAATAGTGACATTTTAAATAAAACCATGGCGATTTTATGGAGTTTTGATATCACAAATGTATATTTAGTGGTAAATGAGGCTGACGACTCGTTAAAATTATACACTGCGAATCCCTTTAACAAGGAGAGCAAATGCCTAAAGCGGACTGCAACTCGATTTGTTCAATATTGCAGTAATGATTTCAACATAAGCTTCTACAACAGAATCAAAAATCTAGAAGGATGCGATTTGAAGTTGGAAGTGCCTGTAGGTATCTTTACCTCCAGTGACATAGCAAGAAAGTCCATTTTTTGTACAATTTTTGAAATAGTTCGGTTAATGGGAAGAGTTTTAAAATCAAACGTATCAGCTATTCCATTTACAGACGCGATACATGATCGGAAAGAAGATATATGTCTCACAACCAAAATCTATAAGCTCGTACATTTATACGAAGAGTACGATGTAAGCGAATGCCTCATTCAAGACCCCTGCGTGTGGATTACTCCTAAGCCATTGAGAGTTTCCAATGTAAAGCTGATAGGTTTAATATTCCAAGCAAGTTCCTGGAGTCTGATTGCTGGAATATTGCTTACAATAGCGACTACTTTGTATTGTGTTGCAAATGTTTCTTCAACAGACTCAACATTTAGAAGCTTTCAGAGGTGCTTATTGGATAGTTCGCGGTTCACGTTTGGCTACGGCATTCCTATTTCTCCAAACACCAAGAGTTTACGAGTAATGGTGCTGTTTTACTTGATCTACTGCATGCACATTACTGCTGTTTTTCAAGGCAGACTTATCAGTGTCTTGACACAACCGCTGTATGAGCGAGCTGTAACAACTCTAGAACAATTTTCTGAATTTCCCTTGCCCATTATAACTATTGAACACGTGTATGGTATTATTAAAAGTTATTCGCATGAACCTGTCTATGTCAAAATTTATAATAAGATCAGAGTCTTGCCAACACAGTTCCTCAACGTGACTGAAATTTTGCACCAAGTGGCCTACTCTCGAAACTGCACTATGAGCATGGCTTACAATTTGTTGACTAAAATGCACCCTAGGGAAGCTGAAATGGTAACCGTATTAGAGGGAAACGTTGGACTATTGTCTTTGGACATTGTAGCGGTTATGAGAAAAGGCCACTATTTTCTTGATACTTTTGATGGTCTGTTACGAAGAATAACTGAGGTTGGATTGTACGAAAAGATATATTCGGATGTTGCTGCAAAAATAGTGACATCCAGGGAAAATGAACAGTCTTATGGGGTGATTACCTTGTCAATTGAGCATTTCTATGGAGCCTTTATTTGTTGGTGTGCTGGAATGTTACTAGCAACGGTTGTATTTGCTGTAGAACTGTTAAATTTTTATTTAAAAAGGGAAGCACTGTGAATACGATTATTAACCCCGATTATTTCAAAGTTAAATATTTTGGCTTATCTGCAAGTTATAAATATCTTGTAGAAACTCTGTGTTTAATTGTAAATGACTGTGAAATAGTTAGGTTTCGTTTTATGGTATGTGTGTATGAACAGTTCCCTTGTGAAAGAAAATGTGCTTTTAGGTGGTATTGTATGTTCGTTCGGTTTGACATGAAGATCTGTAATGAAACATTAATATGCTTCTTTTGTAGGTAAAAGAAAATAAAAAAATGGTTTAGTAAATTTTCTTATTCAAAGCTAGTTATTATTATACAAGACATCTTCTTTTTGTAGTAACCATTTATGGATACGTCGTCCCTCTATGGTTTAGGATGTCTTTCTTTTTTTTTAGTGACACAGGGCTTAATATATTTCTTGTTCATATCCAATTTCAATAGAGAGCTTACAATGAGAACCCTTTCCCGCCCAAATTATTTTTTTCTTCCAGAAAAAATTTTTTTTGGTATTTAAGTTTAAGCTGTTCTCAGATAGCTAAAAACATTTGTTAAAATTTTTTTTGAAGTTTCTTTATTGAAAATTTTTAATGATAACAAATGGCATCATTGAGCCGTTATTTCTTATTTCTACTTAGTATGGAATGACAAAAAGCAGTTTTTGTCTTTATTTAAACATAGGTGTATATTACACTTTAAACACTTTACCCTAGAATAACACTTAATACACAGTCTGCACCTTTTCTTATGTTCCATATGGGAAGGCCAATGACCCATTTGATCATATCTAACATCAGCAATTGGTTGCGGTATAATGCACAATCTTTTCAGTGTTGATGTTTCAATTGGAGTTGGTGAAGATCTCGAAGATGGTCTACCTCTTGAACGTTGTAATACTTTGTTTGCCTTCAGTAAAGCATTTCCAATTTCTGACCGAAAAATTAATAGGGATTTGAAGTTACGTTGTTTTTGTTTGCAGTGCCTGCGGTACAGCAACCAAGCATTTACAATATATGTATCAATTAAATTATAGAGTATACGTAAATAGTACCTCTTTACTTTAAAATTGGTACGATATAGGGTAACAAGCATGTCGTGAAGGTCTACACCTCTCATGAAGCAATTGTAGTCCTTTACAAGCGCAGGGCGTGGAACATCAATATAGGATTTCGTTGCTACTGACCTTTGAAGGGGATGATAATTTCATCTACAGGTTTAATTTTCGAAAAGTTTTCTCTAAGTGCATCGATTAGAGGCCGAACTTTGAATAACCTATCATAATCTGGATGGCCTCGTGTCTTCATATTCGTATTATCGTTGATATGGATATAGTTTCTAAGTTTCTCAAATCTATTCCTACTCATTACGTCCGCAATAGGAGAATATCTAGTCGCCTCCGCCCAATACATCCTGTAGGAAGGCATTTTTACAATACCACTTAAGACATGCATTCCAAGAAATTGTTCCATTTCTTCTTTCGTTGTATTTACTGATGTTGCAGTTTTTTGGACAGAATATAAATTTGTTTGTTCAACAAGGTTTTGAATTATAGAATCGTCAAAAAACAGTTTGATATATGTTAGAGGACTAATTTCGTCCTTTGGAGGCTCTGTGAAAGTGACATTACATGTTGATACGACTTCATCGATATCTCTTACTCGCCAAATTGGTTTTTCCTTCTTGTTTTTTGTCTTACTTGTAGCAGCTGCAAATCCATTAGCAGCTGCCTTGCTGGAGCAGGGTATGAGATGCGCAAGAGCAATTTCATCTTCGCTTTAATACTCACTGACCTCTTCGTTTTCCACAATCGCATCAATATTAGGGGGTAATACTACACTGTCTAGTTGATGAATATCAGTTGCTAAGTCCACTTCATTATCACTTCCTTCAAAATACTCATGGTCCTCCTCAATTTTCACATTCAAATCAATATTAGGGGTATTTCTACACTGTTTTTTTATGAATATCAATCGATAACTCCACTTCATCGCCACTCTCTTCAATATCAACATCAGAAATATCGCCTTCGAAAAGGAGCAGCAGGTGTTGCTCTTCCTTGGTGGTAAGTCCAACTTTGGTCATCTAAAACGAATTTTAGAATTAAGTCCATTGCAGCCCAATGATGCCAGTTGGAATCACCAGGTCAAATGAGGTAGTATACACAAATTAAGTTTGAAATTCACTTTGAACATGGCATACAATATCGAGCCGTGCATGTAGACATAGATAAAATATTTACCGAAGTAATAAATAAAAAACTTACTGTTGTTTACAAGAAATAATTATCGCTATTTTCACTGCGCTGCTAAACACCACGAACGCATTCGGCCAAACATGTGTCACCACTAAATACACAATAAAATTCCAGTTTCAAGTAGCATGCGCCACCTATTGTACACCACCCTTTACTTCTTGTAGGTTATAAGTGCAGATTTGAACCTTTCAAGAAACACTGTTACCCCAGAAACCAACATGATGCCAAATGTTATCATCTGGCTGGAAAGGGTTAGGATGTCTTTCTTTTTTTTTAGTGGCACAAGGCTTAATATATATCTTGCTCATATCCAATTTCAATAGAGAGCTTACAATGAGAAGCTGCTTAGTTGATCGGATAAGAAGCATGCGGCCAGACATCTACTAAATATAAAACGGTGGTAGTTATTTCTAAAAAAACCCAATTGAAATTACGTTGAACACTCTGCCTCACATCATTTATACTTAGTTCCTTAAAAATATCGGTTTCAAATGAAAGGAGTTTTTGGTAAGTGAAAGAAGAGACCAAGCTCTATTAAATTGGAAAAGTATTATTGTATCAGTATTTAGCGGTTAGACGGGATGTAAGCCGACTTCTTACTCATCCACGTTGCATAATTTCACGACGTACTGATGGCAGCGTCACCAATTTACGGTGAGCGGACAGGGTATGGAACTCCTTCCTATTAGTCAGGAATCTGGCCTCTCAAAAATGCTTCTAAACTGATGGGGTGTACTCGAAGATATAGTTTAAAAAAAACGTTCACTATCTGGAATGACCCTGCGGATCTGAATGTGAAGGGCTGCATTTATTTTGCGATTGCAGAAAAACAGAAAAAATAGTTTCTGACATTTTTTTACAAAAATTTGATGAATTTTAGCATACATCGCATTCACAAGCTTAGTTTTGAATATTTCTCAATGATTTTTAAACCAATGGAAAGATTATTCTTTCTGGATTCATATGATGTCAAATTAATCACGAAATTGTTTTTAAAAAATGCTACAGAAATCGTTTAAGCAAAGCGTACCGGGGACGCGAGGTATAAACTTTAGCATCGAGGTATTTTTTAAACTATTTTACATAAAGACATACTGCCAGCGTATGAAATGTATAGATAAAAATGGAGAAATTTGCAATGAAAGAATTATCTCTATTGCTTTATTGTTCAAAAGATGCGATTTATTTTTGTACATCGCTCCTATGTTTTCCGTGCGTGTTTGAAGTTAGCCCAGGTATAATATATATCTATCTCAAAAAGAATAATGTAGTCCTGAATTTTGACACAAGTGTTACTTAGTACCTTAGGAGTAACCCTTTAAAAATTCCCGCCTCTATAGTGCCGCCGTCATATCAAGGAGGCATTGGCAGTAATTTAAAGATACCTTTTGTTCAGGTAAAGTACGTTTTCTGTTTCGAACATGGAAAAACATCATTAAGAAAAGTTGTTCAGAATCTAGAATAATGGACCCATGCAAAATTCCAGAAACATAATTACTTGTATGAATCCTTGTTGATTAGAATTTGCAAGTTCCGTCTCATTCACACGGTTTCATATTTCTGAAATTTTGCAGCTGTCTAACATTTTACATTGTGAAGAACTTTTTATAATAAAATTTTTCTGTAATATTAACGGATAAGGTGCTTTATAGTGATTCTTTCTAATAAACACGCGGTTTCTTTTTTTCTACTTGTTGCAAAAAATTAAGACGCCGGCACCCCAGACAGACTTTTAAGGGGTCGCTTAATTCTCTAATGCATGTGGCTAATTTATTTATATGTACTTATGCCCTCACTGGCTGTAGCACAGATAATTTTCTGTTTAAAATGGAAAATCCAACGTTGTAAAAAAATGTTTAACGCATGCAGGAGATAAAGAACTGCAAACATTACTTGACTATCCTCAAAATGATATCAATGATTTGACTTCTTTTCTAAATTCGGCGCGATATTTTGTCAGAATATTGTATGGTCGCCTATCATTTACAGGGGATTTGAGTAAATTACGGGCGCATTTGTTTCACACTTTACCACCTACTGAGGATTCTTTTTACCAACACATTATGAGAGCTGCGTATCAAATAATTCTTTGGAAAAGTGCGACTAAATCCAGAAATACCCAATCCAATTAATTTTGGTTGGAACTTAAAGAATACTGTGCTTATCCCAAGCTTAATAACTATAAGTATTCGTCCCAATGTAACTTACGAAAATATATTTTTTGCACGGTAGAACGATTTTACTTAGTTACCACGTTTATTGCCAAATCAGTAAGTTACGCTTACCGTTGTAGAACGGTAAGTAAAAATTTGAGGTTAGAAGGTTAGGTTTTGCGTCAGTTTTGACACAGACTGACACAAAACATAACCTGCTAACCTCGAATTTGACATAGACTTACAGTGCCACCAACATATTATTCTGTAGTATAATGTCACATTTTACTGACGTTTGAAGAAAAATACATTTCTATCTTGCAAAAAACGTCATAAGCATCACGAACGTTAAGGAATTACCGATATCAGACAATAATTGGAGTCGTCGCTTCCCTCCTCCTCCAAACAATTGTCCTCGATCGGTAAAATGTCCTTACCGTTCTTAATACTGAATATACTATTGTAAGTGTAAATTTAGAAAATGTTCTGGAAACTGTAGTTGTAACAAAGTTGGATTCAAATGTATAATAGGTTGCTATTCTGAGGGTGAATGTATTAGCTTTTAATTTGCTTTAAAAACGCATATTTGTGTATACAGTGTTTTTCTTGTAAGGCAACGTATCACGGTTTACATGGCAAAGACTTTATCTTATGTTAGATTTTTTCTATTGAAAATTTTGTAATAATGTTTTGTAACCTATTATATTAGGCCTGTATGGAAAATCAAACTTAATATTTATTATTATGAAAATATAAACCATAAAGTTTTGCTTGCAATAACAACTGGATTATTTTTCAAGTAAATATAGCGTTAGCATAGAAATAATCATGTCTTTTGTGAACTGGTAGTTTCTTACTACAGTTATAGCTTCGATTTTTCGATTTTTTCTTGAATTTTCTTGTGCTTATAGTTGCTTTATGAGGAAATCACTGCATTATTTGCATGTTTTTATATTTTCGCCCTGAAGTTGTAATAAATAGCTGAAGAACATGCATTATGAGTAGGTATATTACATACAAATTATTTGCAAGCACAGTATATTCGTATCCCAGTTCAAATTAGTGATCGGCAAAGAGCACCACGCGTGAAACCTAAAACACGCAGCGGAAAATAAATCGTATATTTTAGAACAATAAAGCAAGAGTGATAATTCTTTCACTAAAAACTTCTCCACTCTTTTCTACACATTTGATACTCGGGAAGTATGCCTTTATGTCCAATAGTTTAAAAAATACCTCGATGCTGAAGTTTATACCGCGCGTTCCCGGTACGCTTTGCTTAAACAATTAATAATAATCTTTCCACTGGTTTAAAAATTATTGACAAATACTCAAAATTAAGGTTGTGAATACGATGTACGCATAAAATTCATCAATTTTTTGTAATAAAAAAAATGGCTTTTTTGTAATCGCAAAAAGGCCTTACCTTTTGGCGAAAGTTGTATTTGTTATTTTGCCGGCTGATAATTATCGGCCTAGTTGGGCTAGCTCGCTGCGAGGGTCGCAGGGTTCCAGCTATGCTGAAAGAGAATAATAAAAAAAATAGGAGAGGGCGCCAGGTCCTCGACTCAGATCTGATCATTGTGCCGGACCGTGCACAAGGTAACGACAATTTCCAGCAGAACAAAGAAAAAATAATCAAATCAACCACCAATGAAAATATCACAGCTTTATTGTTAAATGGTGGATATGTACTATAGTGCAAATACAAACACAATTATATAATAAATCGGGCAGGCGTTCAAATACATATACGTATCCATACGTTGTAACAATTATAAATTCAATGTAAATATATATATATATAGGTAAATTACAACAAATGCATGCAAAAAGAAGAGATGAAGTTTCGAGCCATATATAAATATTACCACGCAAATATTCGTAAAGCTAAATTTAGGCCGCGAATCGTTGTTTAACGCATGCAGGAGATAAAGAACTGCAAACATTACTTGACTATCCTCAAAATGATATCAATGATTTGACTTCTTTTCTAAATTCGGCGCGATATTTTGTCAGAATATTGTATGGTCGCCTATCATTTACAGGGGATTTGAGTAAATTACGGGCGCATTTGTTTCACACTTTACCACCTACTGAGGATTCTTTTTACCAACACATTATGAGAGCTGCGTATCAAATAATTCTTTGGAAAAGTGCGACTAAATCCAGAAATACCCAATCCAATTAATTTTGGTTGGAACTTAAAGAATACTGTGCTTATCCCAAGCTTAATAACTATAAGTATTCGTCCCAATGTAACTTACGAAAATATATTTTTTGCACGGTAGAACGATTTTACTTAGTTACCACGTTTATTGCCAAATCAGTAAGTTACGCTTACCGTTGTAGAACGGTAAGTAAAAATTTGAGGTTAGAAGGTTAGGTTTTGCGTCAGTTTTGACACAGACTGACACAAAACATAACCTGCTAACCTCGAATTTGACATAGACTTACAGTGCCACCAACATATTATTCTGTAGTATAATGTCACATTTTACTGACGTTTGAAGAAAAATACATTTCTATCTTGCAAAAAACGTCATAAGCATCACGAACGTTAAGGAATTACCGATATCAGACAATAATTGGAGTCGTCGCTTCCCTCCTCCTCCAAACAATTGTCCTCGATCGGTAAAATGTCCTTACCGTTCTTAATACTGAATATACTATTGTAAGTGTAAATTTAGAAAATGTTCTGGAAACTGTAGTTGTAACAAAGTTGGATTCAAATGTATAATAGGTTGCTATTCTGAGGGTGAATGTATTAGCTTTTAATTTGCTTTAAAAACGCATATTTGTGTATACAGTGTTTTTCTTGTAAGGCAACGTATCACGGTTTACATGGCAAAGACTTTATCTTATGTTAGATTTTTTCTATTGAAAATTTTGTAATAATGTTTTGTAACCTATTATATTAGGCCTGTATGGAAAATCAAACTTAATATTTATTATTATGAAAATATAAACCATAAAGTTTTGCTTGCAATAACAACTGGATTATTTTTCAAGTAAATATAGCGTTAGCATAGAAATAATCATGTCTTTTGTGAACTGGTAGTTTCTTACTACAGTTATAGCTTCGATTTTTCGATTTTTTCTTGAATTTTCTTGTGCTTATAGTTGCTTTATGAGGAAATCACTGCATTATTTGCATGTTTTTATATTTTCGCCCTGAAGTTGTAATAAATAGCTGAAGAACATGCATTATGAGTAGGTATATTACATACAAATTATTTGCAAGCACAGTATATTCGTATCCCAGTTCAAATTAGTGATCGGCAAAGAGCACCACGCGTGAAACCTAAAACACGCAGCGGAAAATAAATCGTATTTTTTAGAACAATAAAGCAAGAGTGATAATTCTTTCACTAAAAACTTCTCCACTCTTTTCTACACATTTGATACTCGGGAAGTATGCCTTTATGTCCAATAGTTTAAAAAATACCTCGATGCTGAAGTTTATACCGCGCGTTCCCGGTACGCTTTGCTTAAACAATTAATAATAATCTTTCCACTGGTTTAAAAATTATTGACAAATACTCAAAATTAAGGTTGTGAATACGATGTACGCATAAAATTCATCAATTTTTTGTAATAAAAAAAATGGCTTTTTTGTAATCGCAAAAAGGCCTTACCTTTTGGCGAAAGTTGTATTTGTTATTTTGCCGGCTGATAATTATCGGCCTAGTTGGGCTAGCTCGCTGCGAGGGTCGCAGGGTTCCAGCTATGCTGAAAGAGAATAATAAAAAAAAATAGGAGAGGGCGCCAGGTCCTCGACTCAGATCTGATCATTGTGCCGGACCGTGCACAAGGTAACGACAATTTCCAGCAGAACAAAGAAAAAATAATCAAATCAACCACCAATGAAAATATCACAGCTTTATTGTTAAATGGTGGATATGTACTATAGTGCAAATACAAACACAATTATATAATAAATCGGGCAGGCGTTCAAATACATATACGTATCCATACGTTGTAACAATTATAAATTCAATGTAAATATATATATATATAGGTAAATTACAACAAATGCATGCAAAAAGAAGAGATGAAGTTTCGAGCCATATATAAATATTACCACGCAAATATTCGTAAAGCTAAATTTAGGCCGCGAATCGTTGGACAATACAAACACTCTAAAAAGAAACGAGGGTACTCAGGGCGTCGCGGAGACAATTAAAATAATGTAAGTTGAGTAAGCGCGAGTCGCGGAGCGGGTCTAAAATGGCGCGTACACCGGTGCAGAGCAATACAAATCCACCTTGGCTAACGTTTTAACCCCGAAGGTTAGCCCTAAATGACGCTATATCTATATCCAAAATTTTCTAATGATCGGAATCAACGTGCGTTTGCGTGGCCACACATGAACGACGGTGTCCATATTAAAAATGCATTAAAGTATAAGTATGTATATTTACATGCTAATGATAGCGAAGGCTTGGATTTGCCCATTACTCGGTTAGCGGAGATCTGCAAATAATCACAATGCTCCCGTAGCGGGTTCACGCGGCACAGCCACCGTGGTGTGCCTATCTTCACGCTGAACGTTTGACATGAAAATAGCGAAGCTTAAGGCGTCCGAACTGTGTTATGCTGCCAAACCCGGGTGTCTTATGCAAGCGGGTGAGTAAAAGCGACGTCCAGATAGGACACAATTGAAGCTCAAAGCCCTACAAGTTCTACTCTATAAATTTTTCAGATAACGCAGAGGTCAGTGGGTTGGGAGGCTCGAAGGCCCAAACAAAACGGGTGCCCACCGAAGCAACAACTCCAGAGCAGTACAGAGGTAAACCTTATGACCTCAATTTAGCAAGTAGCAGAGGGTAACCTAATATTATTGCGCGGCGGCCCTAACAAGAATAACACAATTACAAATATTAATAAGCTAACGATGCACGAAACCTACTATCGCACGATCTGAGCTGATGAAAACACACATGCCCTAAGTACTAACGGCATGAAACAGTATGATTCAATTATAAGTTACAACAGGCGCAATGCATATTAACTACAATAACGTCTTGCCTGCAGGAAAGTTCACCAGAACCTAACCTCTCCGTTTGCTCCTTTGTGGTTGGACGTAGCTAGCGAAGCAACGAGGACGGCCGCAGCTGCGGGATGCAGTGCCAGCTATGGAGGCTGCAAATGGCTTGCACGTGGGTGTAAAGCAGTTGCTCAATCTTCAGCGTTGCCCACAAGAGTTGCAAAACTCACAGGCGATGCGACCATCTTAGGGGCCCAGTGCATCGGACTGGATTCCAGCAGGGTGCAGTCGAACGGGGAAGGTCTACTCCAGACAGGAAGGATTTCAACCAGATGGGGAGTGTTTTAACTCCCACCGGAAATGGCTAAAAACGCACAGAACCCAAATGTATTCCCGATTAAGAAGAAATTGGCCTAATCTTACCTCAAGCTGGGGGTGGAGCCGAAAGAAGCGTGCTAAAGTAGGTTCCAGGAGATCCGCCAAAAGCGAAAGGACGCAAGTAAGTAGCTAACCAATAATTACGAACGCCCACGATAACGCAGAAATGCTTCAAGATCCCTCAACAATCTATTCGAAGAGACGAGCCCTACCATAGGGCTATGAAGCACTTAGCTGCAGAGGAAAACCTACTAGCACGACAGTTTAGCTTGAAAAGAAAGCCGAAAATTCAAAAACCCAGCTTACAGGTCATATGATAACAAAATTTGGGCCAGAAGATGCCAAAAAAAAAACCAGTCGGGCAAGTTTGACTGCAGGAAAAGATAACATTGCTCTAGCAACAAATGGAATAGTTTAAAATAATTGTAACACCGGTTGCCTAGCGGCCATACCCAAATATTTGTAAAAATATAGCAAGAATAAATCTAATTTGCAAGATATGAGTAGTTAAACGAGGGGTTGTTTACGAAACTGCATGATAATTATAGGAGAGTAATTAAAAATAAGATACAGCCAATTATACCTAGTTTAAAGCATGCAAAAATTGGCAAAAGCCAACCATAAATATTCAGGTTCCAAGATTCAGCTAGCAAAAGTTAAATACTACGGGGGACGCTCCAAAAGTATCGTAACACTATATCTTCGAGTGCACACCCTATGATCGAAATTATGGTCCCTGATTACTGACTATATTCAAAGTCATAGATAGGCAATTCTTCTAATCTCAACTTTTGAAGATTTAGCTTCTAATATATAGATAAAGTAGTAGAATGGAATGGTTAAAATTCTCGTGTATTAATTGAATATATTTCGGCAATATTAGTGGATTTTTTCACAACCAAGTAGTTTATAATTAATCGGCAGCCCCAATTTTTCTGGTATGTAGACCATATTTTAGTAAATTTAATTTTTACCGTCTGGTTTTCCATTCAGCCTTTTCTGTATATATTGCCGGTCTTCCGCAAATAGTCAAAATCGGAAAGCCGTTAGTTAGCTACGTAGAAACTTGACATGGAGTACCTTATGTCGTTTCACAACAGAAATTCATGGCTTAACTCTCTTTTATCCAAATGGTAGCTGCAAGTCAATAGGTCAAGCTCGCACAAGAATTGACAAATAAGACATTGTACCCTACTGAGAGTAAAACTCCTGGCTACTTGGTGTAGCTTAGTTCTTAGCTACGTTGTAAGTAATCACAACCGAGGATCCCTGTTAACTTGCCGCATAAATTTTAACCAGCGGTTTACTGACCGCGAAGTTCCTAGAAAATCGACATATTAAGTTCATGACGATTAAATGTTTTACTTACCTTATTACTAATTTACTTCTAATCACTCTGTTTTATTTAAATAGTTTACTTATCTACAAAATCAATTTTATAATCGATGTTTGTGTTAACCTATAACCGAGATTCCATTTTGCTATGTGATTATAATAGCTTTTTAATATAGTGAGCAGGTACTAATTGGAATTAATTGCAGATTTTTCTATTACTTCTCGAAATAAGATTACGAGCGTAAGAATACTTAAAGAGGGTACAAAGTAGATTTAACCACTAAAGGAAAGGTAAAAGGTGGTAATAAAAAAACAGAATGCTCGTCTTATGACGGGCGGGTTAAGCTAGTTTGTAATATAACTCAGAAAAATGCTAGTACCGGTACAATTGCAGAGGATATTATCAATAAAATGTCTAACAACAAACAGTTATTCCGTTATGAACCTAGAAGAAATGCGAGATGACCGAGAAAACGTTGGGGTGTCTAATTTGAGATTCTGCGATAATAAACAATTGAAATACTCGTAATAGCTTGATGATGACGCTGATGATGAACTAGAAATAAATAGAAGGTTGATTGCAAGAGTGGCGGCCGGTTCCGTCTATTTCAACTTCGAGATAGTTAGATTTTTTTATTAAAACTGTTTTTTAACTTCTACTTGCATTCATAAGGCCTGAACAAGGCTTTACAGTACTTGCTGTTGTTTCGCATGGCTTTAAGCATCTTGTCATGATTTCTTTAAACCCCGTTCTGCTTGTTTTTTGGCAGTGACATTTGGGGCCTGCCTCCTCTTTTGCTCTCTTGCTGATTCCAACACAGTGCATTCTAGACACACTTAGGTGCCATCTAATTCCACTTTCCTAGACATATATCCATCAGTAGGTTTTTTACAGTTTGGTCACAGGATTCTGGTCGAAATAAAGTCCAGGAGATCTTCCTTATTGTACGCAGGCATTCGTTGATGAACACTCATATTATATATCTCGTGGAATTCAAATTTTACATTCACTCTGATTTTGTAACAGTGTTGAAGATTCGTAGTCTGATTTTCTTTGATATTTTTGTTCTTGTTCATATTTCTTTTAACAGCCAAATGTCGGTTTCGCCTTTCATATTCGTTGTGTTAAATCGGTTTTAGTAACACTATTTGTTGATATAGTACTGCCCAGTTTACAAAACTCTTTGGGTTTTCTAGCCCTTGATCGTTAATTCTGAGTGAGTTATGATTACTATTTCATTGCCGACCCCTCTAAGATTCAGAAGTGTTTTACCGTAGTGGGCGTGGTATGATAGCTGTTAACCCATCCTTCTCGATCGAGCTTGCTCGTTTTGGCTTGTCCTGTGGCTGCTTGCATCCATCCCGAGGCGGGGGCTTTTCCGGACCTTTTGACCGTTTCCGATGCCTAACTGTCTATGAAATCCATTGCCAAGTCAGGGCCCCGAGCCTATACCTTCAGTTTGGTACTACAATGATATACAGCGTGTTTCACTTCTAACCTTCACACCATTGTGTCTTCCTTATTTACTTTCTAATGTATTTCAAATGTTGGTCAGTGATACTTCGCTTTAAAAGAGTTTAGCAATGGCAAGTTGAAAGGAGGAATAACAATAATAGGGGTTATGGGTAGAGTTAAGCAACGCTCTCCCTGGTCAGAACTTGGAAGGGAGTTCCACGGCTGCTTCGCTCGGCGCCTCATGATACGGCTGCCACGGAAATAGTTGGTCCCGGATGTCATAATAACATCATGACAGTCGTTAGTGGGGTGGAAGTCCCCATAAATGTACAGCGACACCTATAATTGGCCTAACGACTGTTGGCTGAGTACGGAATAAATAAATAAAAAATAATGTACAGAAGACCCAAGTGATGACGGTGAGCAAAAGTTTGCAGATCAATCTACACATTGTTCTTAATGGCACCACGCCAATCGTACAGTGCAGACAATACAGATATTTGGGCTGTGTTGTAAACAGCGTTTGGGATGTAAGCCAACAAATTCGCAGCCGCATTTAACAAGCTCGTAATGTCTTCATCAAAATGCAAAACATCCTAAACTGCCGAAACCTGGGCCTGAGAATGGTTATGTTTTTCTCTTTGTTCTATATGATGTGGAAGGATGGAAGTTGACTCAATCTATAGAGAACAAAATAAGCACATTTGAGATGTGCGTATACAGACGGATGTTGCGTATATCCTGGAGAGACCGTGTCACCAATGTTGAGGTACTGAGGTGCATGGGCGCAGAAACCGAGGTGCTGAGGCGGTAAAGAAGAGAAAACCAATATAATTTGGTCATGTGATGCGCAATGAAAAATACCGTCTTCTGCACGTCATCATCCAGGGGAAGATAGAAGGAAGGAGAGCTTCCGGCAGAAGACGGACATCCTGGCTGAAGAACCTGAGGCAGTGGTTTGGCAAGAGCACAACTTCCCTCTTCAGAGCAGCAGCCCCCGAAGTCCAAATTGCTATGATGATCTTCGATAGAAGTGGCACCAGAAGAAGAAGAAGAATAGCGAAAGTTGCAGAAGCTAGTTGTTTGAAATCAGTAAACGTATGAAATATTGTATTTTCTTTTTAGAATGAACAAATTGTTGATTGTGTCCATAGACAGCTTGCGAAGCAATTGTTGGAGATAAATACTAGAAATATGTACAGGAGGTTGGTTAACAATGAAATGCGAAGCTGGATTTGATTGGAGTTTACAGTGCTAGTAGTTAGTACATATGTGGCAGGCAATTAGCACAAATAAAAGAATAAATCGTTTTATAAACTGAATGAAAGAAAAATGGATGCAGATGTTTCTTTGGAAGAACTAAAATACTAGCCTCTGTATCAACACCGAATATTCAATTTCAGTAATATAATCAAATAAATATATGAATGAATCTAATTGAATTTGAAAATTTAATAAAGTCGGAAAAACAGAAGTGTAAATTTCACATTATCTAGTAAAAGTTATAGTATCTCTGAAATAGTTTCTACATAATACGACATAAACCTTCGTTTAACTGTGAAGAAAATTCTATATCGTTGTGATCAAATCTAGAGAAAGGTATAGCAATTGTCAAGGCATGCTTAGATACTTAAAAAGAACAAAATAATGACAGTAAGCTTTGATAGGTTCTTGAAATACTGTGATTCGCCCAGCTAAGCAGATATGGGCGAATAGCAAAGCTATGTGGGGTCATACGACGAAGAAGCAAGAAAATAGCTTGGCGAAATAGGAAGAAACTGACAGATGTTGACAGAACTACCAGTAGAGGTGTGTTGGTCGGATATGATTCAGTTGATTCCAATTCTGTGGTGAAGTCGGTGTCACTGTTGACGTAAATGAATATAATATTCATACTATTAAACGTTTACACAAATTGTAATGTAGCATTACAAAGTTTAACTACTAAAAAATAATAAATTTGAATAATCACAAAAACCTGATAGTTAGGCAACTTAAAGCACTTAAGAGAAATACAGGTTGCAGAATTATCATATAGTTCTTTTTGAATTAAATTAGGTGGCTAGTTAGAATATTTTGATATTAATAATAAAACAAAAACCACTTCCTGTTTTGAATAAAAAAAAACAGAGTGAATCTTCATAGCGTCCAGCAAAAGATAAGATTAAGAACTGAACCCCAGCATAAACAGACACAAAATAAGAATCTTTGCAATTGTAGGGCTATAATCGATATAATTCTACAGTACATTAAAAAATAATGATTTTCAGGCAAATAGAATTGATTCATTGGGCAGTTTTTCACTAGAAAAGCGGTTATTAGTTAACTGGTATGTAAATAAATGGAGCAATCCGTACATATCTTAATGAAGAATGTCTTTGGTTTAGCTTTTTGGCTTCCCTTATTATCATTGCTATCTAAGAGCAACGGGAAATTATGATCCGGTGGAATAGAGTCACCCAGGGTCGTATTCAAACTTTTCTGAAGAGCATAACCGAAAAAGAAAACCATGTTGGACCTGCGTTAATTGTTATTAGAAAAACCTTACCAGAAATTCACTTCATTGGTTTGGCGATGGAGGTCGTTCCAGTTACATAGAGTTTATTTCGATGGGCAAGGCAACATTTGCTAGCATCATGGGTTCGCTTTTGTCTAATTAGGTTAGTCCTAAAACTTTAGGAAAGCTATAATTATAAACTGTTCAATTAATTCATAACATAAAATATGTCAAGTTGCCAGTAAAAAATGGACATATGACATATAATCTACAGTCAATAACTTCATAATAATATAATAAGAAATTTAACTACTTTCTTGGTGGCCGGACTAGAAGCCAGGTTATATTTTTGTAAACGTCAAATCAAAAGGGGTTTAATGTTATACCGTAGACATCTGTCAAATAATGGGCATTTCTTATACTTTAGAAATGTGAATTGAGTTACACGGGAAATCAATTAATAGCATTAATTAACGTTATAAATAGATTAAGAGGTTATAAAAAGGTCTTTAGATTTATCTTACCTAAAGGTTTTGAATTTCCGTAAAAGAATTAAAACCTTTCCATAAAACTAATGGTGGATTAGCCAATATAAATCAAGTTAATAAGAACTTTAATTCAATATTCCAGTATAAAGTAATCTATATAAACTTCCATACTAGATAACCTTTTATTAAATTAAACTCCCAATTGGCATTAATATGAATCATGAATTATACCATTAAATGTACATAAATATCATAGAAAAAATTAACCATTTACATAAATTTGTTGGCGCCCAATACTTCTTGTTTAATGAACTAAACCCTTTATGTGAAAGTAAAGTAAACAAAAAAAAATCTCACACTTATCATACCCATATCGTAGCCGAGAATTGAGCTAGTCGGAGTTATGTGATCCTTCAAAGATAGGTTGCAATAGTTGGTACAGTAATAGAGCTGAAATTACGTCATTTTCGTTTCAATAGCGTCTACGCATGGTCCATTTAATGGATTCAAATTTCGAGCACTCCCCCGTCTGGGAATGCTAATCTCTATTTCAAACCTTGGCTGGCTTGGTGTTAGTGCTCCAAAACTTCTTTTATTTACTGTTTAATTTTCCGTGACGTAACGTTTCGGAAAACCCCGTTCTGGTATTAGATAACTTCGTGTTTAATTCTTGTGGAGCAAAATACATGGCGTGTTTTCAGGACTAGCAGGATTCAAGCACATGTGCCCATATATGCCCATTTTCCAGAAACCCAAAAACTATGTCTTCGATTGTGGGACCTTCTCAAGGCACCACTGGCTAATGATTGATAATACCATGGTGCACCTGCGGTTTCAAATTAGAGCTTGCCCTTCACATCTACGTGTACTTTTCAAGTCTATTACGAGAACTTAATATATTTTCACCTAGTATATCATATAACGGTTCAATGGTGTAACTCTATTAATATCAAATATGATAACAAAGCCATTTTCGAGTCTCAGTAACTACATATTCTTAAGCAACTTTTATTTGAAATTTTTTATTAAATTTATCTTTAATGTGGGTATAACTAACAACAATTGCAGTCAGTGAAAGTTTCGGAAAAGAGTCACAGCGCAATTGATGTCTCCCAATTTGCTGATTAAAGTTAAACTCCGGGATTTATCACGTCGTCCTTGCAAACTTACTTCAAATCAGCTAGTGTTAGTAATTTGTTCAGAAAAGTATATAGACATAGTGGCATTTTCAAGAGTTCGAAGGTCAGGAAAAGCATAGATGTTTCCTAGGTACATTTAAACATTTGAACGAACACACAATACCATCCCCGAAATGTAATAGTTGCCGTGATATGGTAGCACCAATCGACCGAAAAGCCGGTGGAGGAATGACTTGAAAAGAGTCAAAGGAATCACTTGGATGACGACAGCCATAACTGAGAACAGTGGAATTATTGAAGTTCTACGTCCTATGGACATATACTGAGTGTTTCACTTAAGGTGCGAGCGTATGGAAATAGCTTGCGATTTCGTATATATGCAGATTACTGCCTGCCGCTTGAATTGATGGAATTGATAGTGGTATCAACCGAAACAGAAAAATTGCAATTAATTTGATACTACTTTACTTAATTTTGTTGCTTGTTTAAGGTAGAAATAGCTTAAAAACTGTAATAAATATTTTGTAGTTTATTCACAAAAAAACAAACCAGCCATAATCAAATTTGTTTATTATTCATAGTAATTAGTTAAACACGTGAAATAATAACGGATAGACAATAACATTTATTTTGGCACAAGAAAATTTGATCAGGGCTGGTCTGTTTTTTGTGAATAAAATGCAAAATATTTATTACAGTTTTGAAGCTATTTCTATCTTAAACAAGCAACAAATTTAAATAAATTATTATCAAATACGTGCATTCTCTTCTTTCTTTCGATCGATGCCATTATGAATCATATAAATTTAAGCAGGAACCTGCATATATACGATTTCCCATGTTATTTCTATATGTTCGCACCTAAGCGAAACACTGTTATAGAGTGATTGCAAAACTTTGCGAAAGGCAACGAGAAACCATGACAGAGAGCACATTTCCCTAGAACATACGGCGTACCAGGTGTATACCACCAAGTGCGATTAAAAATGTCGCTTTGGTTCTTATGTCTAAGTCGATTATCGGATACAGCACACTAAGACGAAGCGCGAATTGAGTATGCGTAAATTTTCAACACGTACTGAAACAGATCGAATTATATAGAGTTGCTGCCGAATCTAAATGAGTAACTCAGCAATTTCGATTTAATTCAGAAGATTTTAGAAGAAGGTAATAATTATTTGATGGATCAAACTTTAATAAGTGCTTGAGAAAGTTGGAGTAGTTTTCCTGCTTAATACTTTCACAATTTCCATAAGTTTTAGGTAAAACTAAAGTAGAACTACAACAACCAATTTATTCATTTAGCCACTATAGTAATATCATTTTAATTGATGAGATTCGAAGCAATCATTGTTGGTGTGCCAGAATAATATCAGATTAAATGGAAGAAAGATAATCCTAATGTGCATATCCCGAACAACATAACTATTAGCAGACATTGAAAACCTTTATATGGCAGCTTATCAGATGGTATATTTTTAGTAGGTGTACCATCCTACCCCTATTTGTGTCAAATTCAAATATTAATAATTACGGTACTAATTTTGTTAATTAAAAGTAAAGACTTTTATTGTGGTTTAACGAGAGGTTTTTAAAATTACAGATAATGCATACAATTTAGAATGGTCGGCGGAAGTTTAATGAATTAGCTTTGTAGGGATAGTCGAGGGAAATATACCGATCTTTACTACAACACTGTTGCTATCGTAACTATAATAAAAGCTTTATATAAAACACATCGAAGCCCCAATTCGAATTATTACCTCTAAGTAGTAAACTCTTGACGAAGTATTATACCCAGTGTGCAGAATCAATGGATTATACGAGAGGCGTTCAAATATAAATTATAATTTAATATTTATTCAGAAATAAACACAAACACTTTAATGTATATCATGGTATTTTTTACATAGTTTCCCTCCCTTTGAATGAACTGGTGCCATCTTTCTGGTATCTTCTGTATTCCGCGAAAAAACATTTTTGTGATTGCTGACACACACATTCCCGAACAGTTTCGATTACATCTTCATTAGAAAGATATTTTTTCTCTTATAAACTTTTTTAAGTGTCAAAACAAATAAAAATCTGATGGAGCAAGGTGTAGATGGGGCAGCATTCACCATTTCTCTCTGAATTGTAGTCAACGTGTGAGCAGCGAAATGGGGTCGAGCATTATCCTGTAAGAAGCAGATAAAAAACTCGCGTTTTTTTCACGCTACCATTACTGATATTTAATGCAAAAGCAATATTCTTCACTGTATTTTGATTATCTTCTCAAATAAGTGCTCTTTACTCTGTGAGCATTTTCTTCTGTTGTACAATTAAACTTGGAATAAGAACTGCTTACAGAACTTATATATTAAACATTAAAGACAATATTTATAGTAATTCTAAAGCATTTTGGTCATTCTTAAAATCAATACAAAAGGAAACCGGGGTGGAGAACTATATGATTTAAAAACTTAACATTCTTTGAAATTGTGAATGAGTTTTCTCAACACTTTAAATCGGCGTTCCTTCCGAATCCACCAAACTATAATGCTTCGTTCACACACGCGGTGCCTTTAATGAATTAAGATTGTTTCAACATGTCTAGTATAACAATTGAAGATGTTGAAGACGGATTGAAAGCCTTAACTCTAAAGCATTCTGTGGGTCCGGATGGAATACCCGCCTATATACGAGATAAAGCATGCGCAGATTTTTTTCATAAAACCACTTCATTTTATAGTTAATTTAATTTTGAAAACAAATCATATTCCACAGAACTGGAAAATAGCTAAAAGTTTGTCCAGTTTTAAAAAATGACAATAAAAATGACTGTGCTAACTACAGGCCTAGAGCTCTGCTTTCGGTCCCATGCAAAATCTTTAAGAGTGTGATCTATAAATATTTATTTTTTTATATAAAACTTTATGTTTCTCCTTATTAGCATGAATTTGTGGTTGATCCACAATCACGAACCTTTTATCCTGTACACAAACTGCTAGGGGCTCAATGTGTAGTGGTGGAGAAATAAAAGCCATATATACTGACTTTTCTAAGGCATTTGACAGAGTTCACAGCAATACGTTACTAAAATACTTCATTCATATTATATTTCGGACCATTCTTTAGAATTAATAGTATCTTATCTCTATAATCGTAAACATTATGTTGTCTACAATGGCAGTACAAAAAATATTAAATAAGCTAGTTTTGAGGTTTAGTTCACAGCACTTAAGTTACGAAGGATAAATGGTTAATATCACAAAGTACATAACCGCAACTATGTTAAGTTCATGTCAATGTGACATTTGATGTAATAAAGATTTGTGCAAGCTTAGGTGGAAAGTAATTTCTATAAAAAATAACTGTAATATAATAAATATGTATATCATATATCAACGAAGAAGAACATTCCAATGTATAATCTGAATAAATTGCCTTCAAAAATTACTACCTTGTAATGTTGTTGTTAGTGCCACCTTTGTTTTGTTTTCAGTTGTTATAGAAATGTGATTAGTATCCTCGCATTCCCGCTCGTATTAGAAGAACACATACATTTGGAATATTTAGTACTGTGTTAAAAAGCTATAAACGTACTGAGAAGTTGGGCGATTCTAGAAGCAACGTGCAGCTTTGGTGAATAACAAATATGCTGATGTATGTCTTTCAGCTTCAATCTATTGCATTCACACTGTTACTATCTACAAACTGTTGCTTACTGAGTCAGGCGTTATTAAAATTGCCAGAGATTAATTTTGAGTTATGCAACTGCTTAGTAAAACTCACCAAAAAATTATTTAAACCCCACAGCACTGTACAGTTTATTTATGAAGATATTATTGTTTTTCCAGAAGAAATTTCCAATCCTCGTATTCTAATTGTTCCTGAACGACCAGTACAATTGTCACTGCAACTGCATAATAATTATGTAATTTTTACTAATGGCTATATTTCTTTGAACAAAACCATTATGAAGCTACAGAATACTTCGATATGGAGTCAAAGTAACGGCCCACGTGGAAAGTATCTAATCGTAATATCTAACAATGACAATTTAAATAAGACCATGGCAATTTTATGGAATTTTGATATCACAAATGTATATTTAGTGGTAACTGAGGCTCAAGACTCGATAAAATTATACACATCGAATCCCTTTAGTAAGGACAGTAAATGCTTAAAGCGGATTGCAATTCGGTTTGTTCAATATTGCAGTAATGATATCAACATAAGCTTCTACAACAGAATCAAAAATCTAGATGGATGCGATTTAAAGGTGGAAGTGCCTGTAGGTATCTTCACCTCCAGTGACATAGCAAGAAAGTCCATTTTTTGTACAATTTTTGAAATAGTTCGGTTAATGGGAAGAGTTTTAAAATCAAACGTATCAGCTATTCCATTTACTCGCAGGCTACATGATCGGAGAGAAGATATATGTCTCATAACCAAAATCTTTAGGGCCATACATTTCTACAAAGAGTACGATGTAAGCGAATGCCTCTTTCAAGACACGAACCTGTGGATTACTCCTAAGCCATTGAGAGTTTCCAATATAAAGCTGATATGTTTAATATTCCAAGCAAGTTCCTGGAGTCTGATTGTTGCAATATTGCTTACAATAGGGACTGCTTTGTATTGTGTTGCAAATGTTTCTTCACCGGACTCTAAATTCAGAAGCTTTCAGAGATGCTTATTGGATATTTCGCGGTTCACGTTTGGCTACGGGATTCCTATTTCTCCAAAAACCACGAGTTTACGAGTAATCGTGCTGTTTTACTTGATCTACTGTATGCATATTTCTGCTGTTTTTCAAGGCAGACTAATCAGTGTCTTGACACAACCGCTGTATGAGCGAGCTGTAACAACCCTAGAACAATTTTCTGAATATCCCTTGCCCATTATAACTATTGAATATGTGTATGATATTATTAAAAATTATTCACATGAACCTGTCTATGTCAAAATTTATAATAACATCAGAGTTTTGCCCGCAGAGACATACAACGTGACTGAAATCCTGCAAGGGGTGGCCTATTCTCGAAACTGCACTACGAGCATTGCTTACAATTTGTTGACTAAAATGCACCCTAGAGAAGCTGAAATGGTAACCGTGTTAAAGGGAAACGTTGGACTATTGTCTTTGGAGATTGTAGCGATAATGAGGAAGGGCCACTATTTTCTTGATACTTTTAATAGTCTTTTACGGAGGATAATTGAGGTTGGATTGTACGAAAAGATATATTCGGATGTTGCTGCAGGAATAGTGAAAGCCAAGGGAAATGAACAGTCCTATGAGATGATTATCTTGTCCATTGAGCATTTTTATGGAGCCTTTATCTGTTGGACTGCTGGAGTGTTACTAGCGGCGTTTGCATTTGTTGTAGAATTGTTCAATTTTTATTTAAAAATCGAATCAATGTTTTTCTAAATTACTAAAAATGTGAAAATGCATTACCTCTATTATATCAAATTTAAAAAAGTTGAAATATTTGGGCCTGTTTACATGTTATAACAATCTTGTAGAAACTCTGTCATTAATTGTAAATGACTGCTAATAGTTAGATTTCTTTTTATGGTATGTGTGTTTGCATAGTTTTCCCTGTGGTAAAAAATGTACCTTTAGGTTCTATTGTATGTGCGTTCGGTTTGACTTGAAAATTTGAAATAAAACATTAATACGCATCTTGTAAGACAAAATGTACAAAAATGTGTTTTCGTCAATTGCCTTATTCTAAACTAGTTATAATTATCAACGACCTTTTCTTCTTCTAGTAACCCTTTATGGAAACTTCAAATTTTTCTATCTATCTCCATTGCGCGTCCTGTGTATTCAGTCTATTGTTGAGGTTGTATACTACTATACTATATTAAAAAAAAACCGAAAAAAAAACAATAAAATAAAAGAAAATTCATTTTAGAGGTATTCAACTGAAAATCCCCTACCTCACATTAATATAAATTAAAAATGTTATAAAAATGTAACATTTGAAAAAAATCGTTACCTGCGTTTTTGCATCTAGATAGTAAACAAAACAGAGGTATATGGTGCTATTTTAATTTTCTGCAAAAATACGGCCTGACCCCAAGATCCCAAATTGCACTGGTAAATTCGAGCAAAATTAGACGCCGACGGCGCCTGCGCCGTTTTTCGACTGGCGCGCTTGGGGAACGTTTTAGTATCTACTTCTACCTTGACCTAGAAAAAATCCTAAGAGAGAAAATAAAAAAAAATAATTTAAAATTTTTAAATTAATTTATTGTTTTATAATAATAATAATTTTGGGGGTAGCGGGTAGACACTCTTCGTAATCCCAACAAAGCCAGGTCTACTTCAGGTATACGACCCTGCCCACGCGAGTCTTGGTTCTCTCTAACTCCCTATATAGAGAGAAATCATGTCCTAACCCTTAAATCCCTCACCTATTCCACATTTAACCCTACCTATATCTCTAACCACTCGTTAATCCGTCCGGCCAGCGTGGCGATTGATGGCCAAAAACCCCTCATATGAAAAATGACGAATTTGAAAACAGACGGAATAAGACTCAGGTGGGTGATAAGTCTCACACCCTTAAAAGGGCCTGCCTCAAGGATTCTGGGGCAAAAATTCGTTAACATCATTTGTAACCAAATTAGATAGATCAGATCAAGGTAAAACGAGGCTAACAATCGGCATCTTAAATGTAAAGACTTTAATGAACGACTCCCAACTATGCGAACTAGACGACGAGGTGAAACACATTAAATGGGATCTTATTGGTCTCTGTGAAATAAGATGAAGAGGATAGAAGTATGTCTTATTAAAATCAGGACACACACTCTACGATAAAGGTTCAGACAACGAAAGTCAACAAGGTGTAGGATTTATTATAGATAAAACTCTATCTCCAAATATAATTAAATTTCATAATATCTCAGATAGGATAACGTATCTCCTGCTAAAAATCTCCAAGCAATGTAAAATCAAAATTATATAATGTTATGCGCCAACAGCAAGTTACAAAGACGAGGAAGTAGAACTATTTTACGACAACCTGAGGGAAGCAATCAGTAGAGAAACAGCCACATATACTTTTGTCATAGACGATTCCAATGCAACACTAGGAAAGAAACAAGAAGACAACGAAGAATACGTTGGAATATATAGTTTTGACAACAGAAACGATATAGGCAACATGCTTCTAGACTTTATAACAGCACACCGATTATACGCTATGAATTCCTTCTTTAAGAAAAAATAACAAAGGAAATAGACGTGGCTAAGCCCGAACGGGCAAACAAGAAATGAAATTGATTACTTCCTCTCTAGTAACAGATACATAGTTACAGATGTGACACATTAAATTGTTGTAACATACACAGTGACCACCGAATGTTACGAAGTAAAATAGGTAACTATAAATACTAAACTACAAAGAACCAAACTATATAAACCTAAAACACCTGCTATAGGCATAGAGTTAATGAAAGCAAATGTCCCTAAGTGCCAAGAAAGATTAAGAAGAGAGATAGAAAGAATGGACGGAACCCAGAAAGGGGGAAATTTAGACAGAAAGAGCACCTCATTGACAACAGCGTTAAACAATGCCGCAGTAAGTGTAGCTGAAAGAAAATCAACTAATATAGAGAAAATAAGTGATGAAACAAGAAGAAACATTAACAGAAAGAGGCAGCTATTTAGAGAAAGAAAATACGAGGAATTTAGAAGCCTAGCCAAAGAAACGAGGAAAATGATAGAAAAAGACCTTGACAAATACTACGACCTGGAAGTTAGAAAGCTATTAGAAAATAATAAAGGACTAAAAACTCTCAAAAGAAACGAACATAGAAAGCAGGTAATAGTACTAAAGGGTACTAAAGGGATCAAAATACAATATTACATTTAACAGAACAATTTTATGAAAATCTGTCAGCTCAAAAGTAGAAGACGAAAATTAAGAAAATAAAAGAAGAATAACGTACATAGGTTCTGAAGATATCCCACAAATTACAGAAGATGAGGACATGCACTGAACTCGATAAAACCGACACTGCACCAGGAGACGATAGAGTTCTAATAGAAATGCAGAAAAACGGGGGAAACTTACTACTAAAGAAAATATGTGAATTACTAAACGAATGTCTAACAAAAGGTAAAATTCCCAAAAACTGGAATAACGCTATCGTGATATTACTGCACAAACAAGATGACAAAACAAACTTGGAAAACTACCGGCCGATCCCTATTTTTATCACAGATATACAAGTTATTCACGGAAATACTTAAAAATAGAATTACAATAAAACTGAACCAATATCAGCCAGTAGAACCAGCCGGATTTAGAAAACAATATAGCACATGTGACCATCTTTTGACAATAAGAGTCCTAACAGAAAAAGCAATAGAATATAATTTGAACATCTACATAGCATCTGTCGACTTCCAGAAGGCGTTTGATAATCTGAAACACTGGACAATAATGAGATTACTGGCGAATGCAAGAATAGATAGCCGGTATATTCAAATCATTGAACATATATACAAAAATGCCAATTCTACTATACAACTCAACAGAAACACAAAACCTATCAAAATAGATCTAGGCATAAGACAAGGTGATACTCTGTCACCAAAGTAGTTTACTTCAGCCCTTGAAGACATATTCAAACATTAGACTGGCAAGATAAAGAAATACTAATCAATGGCAAACGACTAAATAATCTACGATACGCAGATGATGTTATCCTTATAGCAGAAAATAGAGAAGAGTTGAAACAAATGCTAACAGAATTAGAAGAGGAAGCACCCAAAACTGGACTCCATATGAATATCGCAAAAACGAAAGTCATGTGCAATGAAGACCCTAATATCACCATCAGAAATCAATATATAGAAAATGTATCAAACTATGTCTACCTAAAGGCGGATTATTGGAATATTTCTAATAGAGAGAAAGAGGAACGTATATAGAAGAGGCATAAGCAAAATAAAAGATGTGAGTGAAACAATAGCTGAACTCAAGTGGAACTTTGCGGGCCATGTGGCCAGATGTCAGGATGAAAGGTGGACAAAAATTATACTGCAATTGAGACCATACCAGAAAAAAAGATCCAGAGGACGACCACCAAAGCGCTGGACAGACGACATAAAACTTACAGCGGGTTTATCATGGATGAGGGAGGCACAGAACAGAGACAATTGGAGGCAAATGAGGGAGGCCTATGTCCAAAAATTGACCGAATGAGGGATTTTAAATAAATAATTATTTTAATCTGTAGCCCCTTATACCGTTTACAAATACAATAAAAATAAATAAACAATAAGCGTTGTTATTACACATATTAACAGTAATAGTTTTAATTTCTAGGGGGTAATGACCTTGTATTATTCTCCTTCTTTTTCAAACTTTTCCTGACCAATATTGAACATAGTTTTTCTATTTCGACTTCCATGTTTGTCTTGTTTGAGCCTTTCGCATCCATCTTTCCCAGCTACTTCCTTTATATCATCGGCCCACCTTTTTGCGGGGCGCCCTATTTTTCTACTGTCTCTGGGTCTCCAAGTTAAGAGTCTGTTGGTCCATCTATCGTCAGTTGATCTGGCAGTATACCAAGGCCAGCTCCATCTGAGTTTCGCAGCTCTCTCGATCACGTCTGTTACACCAGTCTTTTCTCGTATCCAGGTGTTTCTTTTCTTGTCATTTAAGGAAACTCCCAGGATCTTACGTTCCATCGATCTTTGTTAAACAGCGAATGACGTTGTATGACACCTGAATTATGCATTTTAAGCTTTGTGCACATTTTTGGTATTATTGTATAATTGCGCAAAATATTTTTCTCGTCTAGTACTATAATTCGACTTGCAATTGTTAATCTATTTGTGTGGTTTATTTTAAGTTGAAGCTTCTGAAGAGGTTTCTCAATTGGGGAGCCTCTCTCCTATGTTACTAGCTCTAGAATCGGCATTTCATATGACTTCCCTATATTGATCCAGGAGCCCAAATCCAACCCAACTGCTTTTCCAGAAAATAGGCGACATTGAAATTAAAAATAACAATGCTAACGGTTTCATCTGCATGTGATATCACCTTCAAAGAAAACTGAGACAGTGAAAATATCGGGATATCCTAATTTTTGAAAATTCTAGTTGTGTAATTGTGCCTTGTTTTCTTCTAACTGTTCCAGTATGGCGTATTTTTACTTTGCGAATAGATCGTGTTCTTGTTAATGGCAAGCTTACGAGCAATTGCATTGTGCTTATCCCATTCCTCAAGCTGGTTCGAATTATTGCTTTCTGAGATTTGTTTAAAGGTGCCATCCTAGCTTAACGTTAAAGGTGTCAGTGTCATATAACAGGAATTTGTTTGAATTTGTCATATTACAGCGCAATTAAATCTGTTCAAATTTGGTCGGACCAGTTTTCTATGAAGGCGATTGATAGGTAATTGAATTTGTAGCACTTAAGTTGTGGGTGTTTCAAAAGTAATAACACAAGCATGAACTGTAAATTCTAGAGACTGAAATATAGATTTAAAAATTTTGTATCTTAAAATTTAAAATAACATTTTCTGATATCAAAGACTTGCTTTAAAAGGACCGTGAATTTCGCCAGAAGACTATAAGCTTATGACTTCAATCAATTGTTGGACAATTAAATGTAAAGATGATCATGGTGGCTATGCTGAGTCAATGTAATTAACATTAGAATATAATTTCAAATTTACCAATAGATACTCTTTCAACTTTGGTTTCCAATTTGAATGGTTATTTCTTTTATTTGATTTTACGATAATCTTCATTTTGTTGACAAATTTTAGCATGCGGTTTGTCTTAAAATAAATGGTCTGAAGACGACCAGTCAAGTAGTGGACACCGTGTATATAAGAGTAGTTCTATTAATTTCTATTTGAACTAATTGGCCTATTATTCACAATTCATTATCTATAGGCTCTTTTACCTTTCGATGTCGGAAGACCCATATATGTACTTATATATATGGGCAGACCATTCATACCACGCGGGAAGTGTGACGAAGGTAATGAGCCGCATCTGACGCATCATTACGCTCCCCCGCGTACATACCACACCCTCGACAACCCTAAACGTAAATTACAGCTAACGGAACTAATGAGTTCAAATCCATTACTCCTCCGAGAAATGTATTGGATACGGCCACATTTTAACCTATGTTCACCTGGTTGCTAAGCAGACTGCTAATCTACTCAACCATCCAGGTGGCTTATGACCTATTATGTCAATTAATAATAGTGGTATGTATTTCTATAATTTCATTTTATTATTCCATATCCTGATTATTGCTAAGTCATTCGCTAAGTTTACTGGCATGATGTCAGCATAGCAAGCCAATCGTCGGTTAAATCGCATAGGCGCAGAGTGTTTGTGTTTAAAATTTTAAAAATGAAGGGCTTTCTGTGGAAACGGGGTTACCAGTCGTGAACTGAGCCCTTAGTCGTACCCCATTCCCTGATTTTCTAATGAAAAACGTAAAATTTCCAAGCAAAATTCATAATTTTGAATACTTACCTCGAGAATAGGTAACGCTATCTGAATTTTATAAATAATGTTTTAAACTGCGCAATAAATATAAAACTCGAAATAGGGTTTATTTATTTATTTTCTTTTTCTTTTCCTTTTTATTTTGGTACGTAGCCGTTAGGCCAATTATAGGCGTCGCTGTACATTTTATGGGGGACTTCCAACCCCACTAACGACCGTCATGATGTTATTATGACATCCGGGACCAACTATTTGCGTGGCAGCCGTACCACGAGGTGCCGAGAGAAGCAGCCGTGGAACTCCCATCTAAGTTCTGAACAGAAAGAGGGTTGCTTAACTCTATTGATCGTACGTGGACGCTTGTTCAAGCTACACCACCCGGGACCCGCACGTACTTAGTTTTGTACCATTATTTCTTTTAGTCAATCGCTTGTTATTCATTTTACTACAATAATTTTTAATCAAAGTATTGGTACGGGTGTTAGGGTCCGCCAATTCCATATCTTGTATTCCGTTAAATCCTCCTCAAGATGTTCCCACCACGTTTTCCTCGGTCTTCCTTTTCTATTTCTTCCCTCTGGTTGCAGGTTAAATGTTTTTTGGTTAAATCTTCAACACTCAGCATAGTTATGTGGCCGAACCACCTCACATCAGCGTGTTATAAACATTTAAAAATTGTTCTTCAAAAGGATCAAGTAATTCATTCAATATAACACAATGGAACAAAACTAAATTGACTACTGTATTATGTGGTTATAGCCCTATGGCCTAAATTCTTGAATAACTATACCTAGTTGTCTTCTACCACCAACTGATCTTAATAAAACAACTTGGGTTTGCTTTGCCCACATCTAATTTTCTTCAAAACAATGTAACCGGAATAACTTTCTAAATAAGTCATCACGGGCAATACCTATATCACTTTTAACGTTTTCTATAGCTTCTGAATCAACAACAATACGAGGATTAAACAAATGTTCCTCTAGGGAACCAATATTATATTCTTCATCAATAAAATATTTGGATAGTGCAAAACTGTCGTGAGTTTAGAGTGAGTGATGATTGAATTCAAAGTTTGATTTCGGAATCACACTAAATTTATTTTCAATGGAGTTCAGCAATTGGCTGTTGCAAAGATCTGCTTAATTGCTGCGAGCTAGTACCAAAGAGCATTTTAATAAGGTCAGACTAGCGTTGTGTGTCGAAGATTGAAAAGAAACGTATCCGAAAGAAACAATTTATTATAAATAGTAAGTAAACCAGTTAACACCTGATTAATAATTACTGAGAGATGATTTTCATAAGAGCTGCTGAGTTAAAAGATTGGATGAACTGTGAAAGTGCACTTTAGATAAAAGAAATCATAGCCGGTATACAATTGGAAAGTTAAAAAAAATACTTTGATGTTCAAAAAAATATGAAATGAACTAGTTTTGAGGTTTAGTTCGCAGCACTTAATTGGTACGTCGGGTAAATGATAAATATGACAAAGTACGTAATCATAACTATCTTAAGTTATCCCAATCTGACATTTGCAGCAATAAAGATTTGTGCAGGCTTAGGTTGAAAGTAATTTCGATAACAAATAACTGTAATATTATGAATATTTGTTTCGTATATCCCCGAAGAAGAACATTGCATTGTATAGTTGAATGAATTGCCTTCAGAAATTACTGCTTTCTAATGCTTTTGTTAGTGCCGCTTTCGTTTTGTTTTCAGTTGTTATAGAAAAGCGATTAGTGGCCTCTCATTTCGGCTCTTATTAGGAAAACACATACATTTGGAATACTAGTACTGTATTACAAATCTGTAAACGTACTGACAAGTTGGGTGATTCTAGAAGCAACGTCTAGCTATTGCGAATAATAAATATGCTGATGTGTGTCTTATTAAAAAGTAGTAAATCCCAAGATGCCTATCGGTTCCAATCTATTGCATTCACACTGTTACTATCTACAAACTGCTGTCTACTTTGTCAGGCGTTCTTAAAATTGCCAGAGAGTAATTTTGAGCTATGCAACTGCTTAATAAAACTCACCAAAACATTATTTAAACCCAACAGTACCATACAGTTTATTTATGAAGATGCTGTTATGTTTCCAAAACAAATTTCCAATCCTCGTATTCTGATTGTTCCTGAACGACCAGTTGAATTGTCACTGCAGCTGCACAATAATTACGTCATTTTTACTAAAGGTGATATTTCTTTGAACAAAACCATTATGAAACTACAGAATACTTCGATATGGAGTCAAAGTAACGGCCCACGAGAAAACTATCTCATCGTAACATCTAATAGTGACATTTTAAATAAAACCATGGCGATTTTATGGAGGTTTGATATCACAAATGTATATTTAGTGGTAAACGAGGCTCACGATTCGTTAAAAGTATACACATCGAATCCCTTTAACAAGAAGAGCAAATGCCTAAAGCGGACTGCAATTCGATTTGTTCAATATTGCAGTAATGATTTCAACATAAGCTTCTACAACAGAATAAAAAATCTAGAAGGATGCGATTTGAAGTTGGAAGTGCCTGTAGGTATATTTACCTCCAGTGTCAGACCAAGAAATTCCTTATTCAAAACTAGTTATTATTATACAAGACATCTTCTTTTTGTAGTAACCATTTATGGATACGTCGTCTCTCTATAGTTTAGGATGTCTTTCTTTTTTTTTTAGTGGCACAGGGCTTAATATATTTCTTGTTCATATCCAATTTCAATGGAGAGCTTACAATGAGAAGCTGCTTAGTTGATCGGATAAGAAGCATGTGGCCAGACATCTACTAAATATAAAACAGTGGTAGTTATTTCTAAAACAACTCAATTGAAATTATGCTGAACACTCTGCCTCACATCATTTATACTTAGTTCCTTAAAAATATCGGTTTCAAATGAAAGGAGTTTTTGGTAAATGAAAGAAGAGACCAAGCTCTATTAAATTGAAAAAGTATTATTGTATCAGTATTTAGCGGTTAGACGGGATGTAAACCGACTTCTTACTCATCTACGTTGCATAATTCCACGACGTACTGATGGCAGCGTCACCAATTTACGGTGCGCGGACAGGGTATGGAACTCTTTCCTATTAGTCAGGAATCTGGCCTCTCAAAAATGCTTCTAAATTGAAGGGGTGTACTCGAAGATACAGTTCTAAAAAAATGTACACTATCTGGAATGACCCTGCGGATCTGAATGTGGAGGGCTGCATTCATTTTGCGATTGCAAAAAAGCAGAAAAAATATTTTCCGAAATTTTTTTTATTACAAAAAATTTATGCATTTTATGCATACATCGCATTCACAAGCTCAGTTTTGAATATTTCTCAATGATTTTTAAACCAATGGAAAGATAATTTTTTCTGGGTTCACATGATGTCAAATTAATGAAGAAATTGTGTTTAACAAATGCTACAGAAATTGTTTAAGCTGGGTATAAACTTTAGCATCGAGGTATTTTTTAAACTATTTCACATAAAGGCATACTGCCAGCGTATGAAATATATAGAAAAGAATGGAGACATTTTTAATGAAAGAATTATCTCTATTGCTTTATCGTTCAAAAGATACGATTTAATTTTGTACATCGCTCCGATGTTTTCCGCTGCGTGTTTGGAGTTAGCCCAGGTATAATAGATATCTACCTCAAAAAGAATAATGTAGTTCTGAATTTTGACACAAGTGTTACTTAGTACCTTAGGAGTAACCCTTTAAAAATCCCCGCCTCTAGGGTACCGCCGTCATATCAAGGAGGCATTGGCAGTAGTTTAAAGATACCTTTTGTTCAGGTAAAGTGCCTTTTCTGTTTAAAACATGGAAAAACATAATTAGGAAAAGTTGTTCAGAATCTAGAATAATGGACCCATGAAAAATTCCAGAAACATAGTTACTTTTATGAATCTTTGTTGATTAGAATTTGCAAGTTCTGTCTCATACACACGGCTTCATAAAAGTAGCCCAATATTTCTGGAATTTTGCAGCTGTCTAACATCTTACATTCTGAGGAACTTTTTATAATAACACTTTTCTGTAATATTAACGGATAAGGTGCTTTATAATGATTCTTTCTAATAAACACGCGGTACCTTTTTTCTTATTGTTGTAAAAAATATCGAAGCCGGCACCCCAGACAGACTTTTAAGGGGTCGCTTAATGCTCAAATTCATGTGGCTAATTTATTTATACAGAGAGATTTTCTTTACTACGAACACGGCAGACGATATGTGGAATTTAAAAATGCCGAGAATTTGACATTGACAGTTCGCGTATTTTGTCAGTAGCTAATATCTGCTGTCATTTCTATCTTAAAATTGTAGAATGGTATTATCAGCGTCCAACGGTCCGGGAAACTCAAAATTCTCTCACAATATTTGGAAATAGGCGTTCTTTATCGTTATCAATTTTACATAGAGTTATTACAAATTTTGAAAACTTTGGATTTGTTTCTCCCCAAAAGCACAAAAGGCCTAATGTTTCCAGCGAACACAGTTATTTAAAAGAGGTTTGTATTACGGCTAATGACTATCCAGATTATTCATTTAAATAAATTGCAGAACTAGTAGATTTAGCTGCGATATTCTTCCCGATGGCCATTTCAGAAGTATGGAATTTTGTTAAACTGTGATAGAAATGCCGAAAACTTCCTCCGAAAAGTCGTTTCCACTACAACTAACGATTTGAAGAACTGCGTTTAAAAATTAAAGTGGTAGTTCAGAGTACTAGCACTAATACGTTGGCTAATGTGCGGAGAAGTTTCTATGATCGCTTAGGATATTGTTTAGAGCAAGAAGGCAGGCTCTTTGAACACGAGCTAATTTAAACTTCTTGAATTTTGATGTTTGAAATACAAATTGTTTTACTTTTGTTTACATCTTTCTTTTACTATGAGTTAGTTTGTTCGGAAGAAATTATTTCTTTATTCAGAATGCGTTTTACTTTGTAAACTACTTTCTTTTGCTTTTCTGTGAATCTCTAAAAATCCTGTTTTTCAACACTGAATTTATCACCTGAATTAATCACAGAATAACGCAGTACCTCATACATTCTATCTGTGATATAATAATTAACTAACAAAAATTACACTAGGCGTGTATGTCTCGTCGGCGTCGAACAATTACTTAAACGGGAAACAAATGAATGCATATGACCCGTGGATTAATATCAGAGTACCTTAGACCGACTGTCCATCGGTCTTGGCGTCCTTTTAAGCAATCGTAAATTCACCTTGATTTACTCGTGTTCGCAGTTCATGAATTTTCACTGTATGTACTTATGCTCTCTCTGGCCGTGGCAAAAATAACTTTCTGTTTAAAATGGAAAATACAACGTTGTAAAAAAATGTTTAACGCATGCTGGAGATAAAGTACTGCAAACATTATATGACTATCCTTTTCTAAATTCGGCACGATATTTTGTCAGAATAATGTATGGTCGCCCATCATTTGAATAAATTACGGGCACATTTGTTTCACACTTTACTACCTACTGAGGATTCTTTTTACCAACACATTATGAGAGCTGCGTATCAAATAATTCTTTGGAAAAGTGCGACTTCGATAAATCCAGAAATACCCAATCCAATTAATTTTGGTTGGAACTTAAAGAATACTGTGCTTATCCCAAGCTTAATAACTATTAAGTATTCGTCCCAATGTAACTTACAAAAATATATTTTTTGCACGATAGAACGATTTTACTTAGTTACCATGTTTATTGCCAAATCAGTAAGTTATGCTTACCGTTGTAGAACGGTAAGTAAAAATTCGAGGTTAGAAGGTTAGGTTTTGCGTCAGTTTTGACACAGACTGACACAAAATATAACCTGCTAACCTCGAATTTGACATAGACTTACAGTGCCACCAACATATTATTCTGTGGTATAATGTCACATTTTACTGACGTTTGAAGAAAAATACATTTCTATCGTGCAAAAAACGTCATAAGCATCACGAACGTTAAGGAATTACCGATCTCAGACAATAATTGGAGTCGTCACTTCCCTCCTCTTCCAAACAATTGTCCTCGATCGGTATAATGTCCTTACCGTTCTTAATACTTAATATACTATTGTAAGTGTAAATTTAGAAAATGTTCTGGAAACTGTAGTTGTAACAAAGCTGGATTCAAATGTATAATAGATTGCTATTCTGAGGGTCAATTTATTAGCTTGTAATTTTCTTTAAAAACGCATATTTGTGTATACAGTGTTTTTTTTGTAAGGCAACGTATCACGGTTTACATGGCAAAGACTTTATCTTATTATGTTAATTTTTTTCTATTGCAAATTTTGAAATAATGTTTTGTAACCTATTATATTACGCCTGTATGGAAAATAAAACTTAATATTTATTATTATGAAAATATAAACCATAAAATTTTGCTTGCAATAACAACTGGATTATTTTTCAAGTAAATATAGCGTTAGCATAAAAATAATTATTTCATTTGTGAACTGGTAGTTTCTTAATAAAGTTATAGCTTCGATTTTTCCATTTTTTCTTGAATTTTGTTGTGCTTATAGTTGCTTTATGAGGAAAGCACTGCATTATTTGCATGTTTTTATATTTTTGCCCTAAAGTTGTAATAAATAGATGAAGAACATGCATTATGAGTAAGTATAATACATACAAATTATTTGCAAGCACAGTATATTCGTATCCCAGTTCAAATTAGTGATCGGCAAAGCGCACCACGCGTGAAACCCAAAACACGCAGAGGAAAATAAATCGTATTTTTTAGAACAATAAAGCAAGAGTGATAATTCTTTCACTAAACACTTCTCCAATATTTTCTACACATTTGATACGCTGGAAGTATGCCTTTATGTCTAATAGCTTAAAAAATACCTCGAGGCTGAAGTTTATATCGCGCGTTCCCGGTACGCTTTGCTTAAACAATTTTTGTAGCATTTGTTAAAAATAATTTCGTGATTAATTTGACATTATCTGAACCCGAACAGGATAATCTTTCCACTGGTTTAAAAATTATTGAAAAATACTCAAAACTAAGCTTGTGAATGCGATGTACGCATAAAATTCATAAATTTTTGGTAATAAAAAAATGGCTTTTTTGTAATAGCAAAAAGAATGGAGCCTTCCACATTCAGATCCGCAAGGTCATTCCAGATAGTGTACATTTTTTTTTAAACTATATCTTCGAGTGCACACCTTATGATCGAATTTATGGTCCCTGATTTCTGACTATATTCAAAGTCATAGATAGGCAATTCTTCTAACCTCAACTTTTGAAGATTTAGCTTCCAATTTTGGCAATTGGCAGGCAAGGTAGAGTTCGTGAAATTAGTTGATAACTTTAGGATATTTTCAAAATTAAAAAAAACGAACTTTCTGATTTTTGGATCTGAATTCATGACGCGCCTTGGCCCATATAGCGAAAAGTATTCTCTTTGAGGCTCTGAGGATTTTCATGAAATTTTACATTCATCCTCTAATATATAGATAAAGTAGTAGAATTGAATGGTTAAAATTCTCGTGTATTAATTGAATATATTTCGACAATATTAGTGGATTTTTTCACAACCAAGTAGTTTATAATTAATCGTTAGAAAGGCAGCCCCAATTCTTCTGGTATGTAGGCCATATTTTAGTAAATTAAATTTTTACCGTCTGGTTTTCCATTCAGCCCTTTCTCTATATATTGCCGGTCTTCCGCAAATAGTCAAAATTGGAAAGCCGTTAGTTAGCTACGTAGAAACTTGACATGGAGTACCTTATGTCGTTTCATAACAGAAATTCATGGCTTAACCCTCTTTTATCCAAATGGTAGCTGCAAGTCAATAGGTCAAGCTCGCACAAGAATTGACAAATAAGACATTGTACCCTACTGAGAGTAAAACTCCTGGCTACTTGGTGTAGCTTAGTTCTTAGCTACGTTGTAAGTAATTACAACCGAGGATCCCTGTCAACTTTCCGCATAAAGTTTAACCAGCGGTTTACTGACCGCGAAGTTCCTAGAAAATCAACCTATTTACTTCATGACGATTAAATGTTTTACGTACCTTATTACTAATTTACTTCTAATCACTCTATTTTATTTAAATAGTTTACTTATCTACAAAATCAATTTTATAATCGATGTTTGTGTTAACCTGTAACCGAGATTCCATTTTTCTATGTGATTACAATAGCTACTTCATATTTTTTATTCGTACAGCAAATAGCTTTTCGCATATGATTTTTAATATAGTGAGCAGGTACTAATTGGAATTAATTGCAGATTTTTCTATTACTTCTCGAAATAAGATTACCAGCGTAAGTATACTTGAAGAGCGTACAAAGTAGATTTACCACCCAGCCTAAAAGAAAGGTAAAAGGTGGTAATAAAAAAAACAGAATGCTCGTCTTATGACGGGAGGGTTAAGCTAGTTTGTAATATAACTCAGAAAAATGCTAGTACAGGTACAATTGCAGAGGATATATCAATAAAATGTCTAACAACAAACAGTTATGAACCTAGACGAAATGCGAGATGACCGAGAAAACGTTGGGGTGTCTAATTTAAGTTTCTGCTATAAGAAGCAATTGAAATAATGGCTTGATGATGACGCTGCTAATGAACTAGAAATAAATATAAGGTTGATTGCAAGTGCGGCGGCCGGTTCCGTCTATTTCAACTTCGAAATAGTTACATTTTTTATTAAAACTGTTTTTTAACTCCTACTTGCATTCATAAGGCCTGAACAAGGCTTTACAGCTACTTGCTGTTGTTTGGCATGGCTTTAAGCATCTTGTCATGATTTCTTTAAAACCCGTTATGCATGTTTTTTGGCAGTGACGTTTGGGGCCTGCCTCCTCTTTTGCTACCTTGCTGATTCCAACACAGTGCATTCTAGACACACTGTATGTGCCATCTAATTGCAATGGTTATATGGCTTTAATATAATTAAGATTTAAAATAAAATTAGCTAAAGCCTCCAATGCTAATATTTTATTTTGGGTTCAGCAAATATTATTACAAATTTATGAAATGCTCAGGGATAATTATTGTGAGTTGTTTTATGTATTACTTGACTTGATGTTTGTATGCCCCTACTTTTTAGATAGAATCTATTTGCAAAGTTATTAATGTTGAGTAGCTCAGGTAAGCAGAGATCTTATCAAAAGGTGTGGGTTCACAATTACTTTATTGAAAATTTAACTGTACGCCCATGTGCGTAGTTCAAATACACGCTAATGTGCTACAACAGATCTAACTGACAAATTACGTTTATGAAAGTTTATCAAGTGGTTGTCGTTTTGGTGTTTTCAGATAATTAAGTGCAACTCATTGAGCATATCTCACAGGTAAATTTATAATTTCCCGCTTTCTAGTAGCGTCAGTAGCTTTCTTTTGTTTTTTTAGGCAAAAACCGTAACTTGATTGTTTCGACCCAAGCCAAGGATCCTAACCTCACTTCTGGGCTTGGATTTTTCAACTTTAATTAACACAAAAAATTTGCCTGGGCTTTGTTATGCAGCGACGTTTAAGCAGCCTCCCAATAGGTACACAATGGTATAAATTAAATTTGCTTCACAACTAACCTGTGAAACTTTTCCTGCATGCCCGTTTCGAAGCTCGGCCGCAGCAAGAATGTGCCCAGATCTTCTTTGCCGGTGCTTGGATCGCCGTGTTGTCCTCGCAGAAGCTGGATGGGCTGGCGGTTGACGTCCTCTCGTTCTCTGGAATCCCTCTGATGGCTACAGATGCTGTGCGAAGCACGTCTTGTCTTCTCCGGAGCTGGTCGTTAACACTCACTCGGGCCGATAATGGAAAATAATTTTAACGGCACGGATTTCTTTTAATTCACTCACACAGGTGCAGGGGTAAGTTATATGCACCCTGCCGAAGTTTTGTTATGAAATAATAACTTTAAACGTATAAAATTGTAAATTTTCGGGAGCAAATAAAACTGATGCTAATTCAAGAATTTTATTCGATTGTCTGCCAAGAACGTTATTAAAAACAATTGCATAACAATATTAAACAAGTCAAATCAATTACTTATAACAATTAAAAACTTTAAATCTAACATTTTTACAAATGTTTACTTATACAATAAATTGTTCCATTAATTTAGTCAATTTTGTCTTTCACATAACTGTGTCCCGCACTTATTAACAGTCCTTTTGCACAATGTTCGCACTGATCAATTCTTCCTTTCGTGAACTTCCACAAAAAACACTTTAGAGTTCAAATAAAAGTCCATTTCATTTTTCCACTTCTGCATCAATATAATGTTCGGATTTCAATTAATCTTGCATGTTAATTATTCATCTTCTTCCCTTTATTTGCCTTCAGATCTATTCCTATCTGCTCTTTGCACTCTGTTTTGCCTTCTGCATTTTTTTTACCTTTTAAGAATATGCCCAAAGAGAAATTTATACAATGATTTCTGACTTGCAATTTACCTCGACAAGCATGTGACCATTCTATTCATAATCGAATTACTAATACATGGATTGGCTTTTGCATTTACCATCCCCTTTTAATATTCTAAATTAATTAAATATTGTGGTCCCATTCCTATTAGGTTTAGAACTCTGCCTTTCCTTTTAGGTTACGATTTTAATACTTATTACAGGCATTGCTTTGCCAATATGATTGCTAATTCAAATTTGATTTTATTTTATTTGTAGCCATTAAATCCTATCTCCCATTCTGAGCTTTTATGACCTATTCATTAGTTTGCTGTGCTCTAGATGTGCGATTCAGGGCTTAAGAATATCTCAATATCCATCAGTAGGCTTTTTACAGTTTGGTCACAGGATTCTGGTCGAAATAAAGTCCAGCAGATCTTCCTTATTGTACGCAGGCATTCGTTGATGAACACCCATATTATATTTCTCGTGGAATTCAAGTTTTACATTATCTCTGCTTTTGTAACAGTGTTGAAGATTCGTAGCCTGATTTTCTTTGATAGTTTTGTTCTTGTTCATATTTCTTTTAACAGCCAAATGTCGGTTTCGCTTTTCATATTCGTTGTATTAAATCGTTTTTAGTAACACTATTTGTTGATATAGTACTGCCCAGTTTACAAAACTCTTTGCGTTTTCTAGCTCTTGATCGTTAATTCTGAGTGAGATCTGATTACTATTTTATTGCCGACCGCTCTAAGATTCAGAAGTGTTTTACCGTAGCGGGCGTAGTCTGATCGCTGTTAACCCATCCTTCTTGATCGAGCTTGCTCGTTTTCGCTTGTCATGTGGCTGCTTGCACCCCTCCCGAGGCGGGGGCTTTTCCGGACCTTTTGACCGTTTTCGATGCCTAACTGTCTATGAAATCCATTGCAAAGTCAGGGCCCCGACCCTATACCTTCAGTTTGGTACTACAATGATATACAGCGTGTTTCACTTCTCACCTTCACACCCTTGCGTCTTCCTTAGTTACTTTCTAATGTATTTCAAATGTTGGTCAGTGATACTTCGCTTTAAAAGAGTTTCGCAATAGCAAGTTGAAAGAAGGAATAACAATAATAGGGGGTCCCGGGTAGAGTTAAGCAACGCTTTCTCTGGTCAGAACTTGAATGGGAGTTCCACGACTGCGTTGCTCGGCGCCTCATGATACGGCTGCCACAGAAATAGTTGGTCCCGGATGTCATAATAACATCATGACAGTCGTTAGTGGGGTGGAGGTCCCCATAAATGTACAGCAACGCCTATAATTGGCCTAACGACTGTTGGCTGAGTACGGAATAAATAAATAAAAAATAATGTACAGAAGACCCAAGTGATGGCGGTGAGCAAAAGTTTGCAGATCAATCTACACATTGTTCTTAATGGCACGCCAATCGTACAGTGCAGACAATACAGATATTTGGGCTGTGTTGTAAACAGCCTTTGGGATGTAAGCCAACAAATTCGCAGCCGCATTTAACAAGCTCGTAATGTCTTCATCAAAATGCAAAACATCCTAAACTGTCGAAACCTGGGCCTGAGAATGGTTATGTTTTTCTCTTTGTTCTATATGATGTGGAAGGATGGAAGCTGACTCAATCTATAGAGAACAAAATAAGCACATTTGAGATGTGCGTATACAGATGGATGTTGCGTATATCCTGGAGAGACCGTCTCACCAATGTTGAGGTACTGAGGTGCATGGGCGCAGAAGCCGAGCTGCTGATGGCGGTAAAGAAGAGAAAACCAACATAATTCGGTCATGTGATGCGCAATGAAAAATACCGTCTTCTGCACGTCATCATCCAGGGGAAGATAGAAGGAAGGAAAGCTCCCGGCAGAAGACGGACATCCTGGCTGAAGAACCTGAAGCAGTGGTTTGGCAACAGCACAACTTCCCTCTTCAGAGCAACAGCCCCCAATTTGCTATGATGATCGCCAATCTTCGATAGAAGTGGCACTAGAAGAAGAAGAAGAATAGCGAAGGGTGCAGAAGCTACATTTTTGAAATCAGTAGACGTAGGAAATATTGTATTTTCTTTTTAGAATAAACAAATTGTTGATTGTGTGAATAGACATAGAAATATGTACAGGAGGTTGGTTAACAATGAAATGCGAAGCTGGATTTGATTGGAGTTTACAGTGCTAGTAGTTTGTGGCAGGCAATTAAGGCAGATTGCTTTAAATGCAAAGAAGTTGAATAAGTGGGGAGAAAAATTAAAGAAAAGGTATATGTGTAGACTGAAACCTGCTAACAGATTGAACTTTGGGCAATCTAGTTTCATTGTTGAACTGAATGTTGCTGAAATTTGAAATGGGCAAGCGCGTTCTGCAAAAGAATCATCCTGTGTAAAGTGTTCATCTCTGACAGTTAGTGTGCGTTGAGCACAACCGACAATAACGTTAAAGAAATATAAAAAGTTAACTCCCAAGATAAGGGTGATGCATCTACAACATGAAATGAGAAAAATAATTAGATTTCAGAAAAAGCACAAATTAAATAATAAATCATATTTTATAAACTGAATGAAAGAAAGATGGATGCAGATGTTTCTTTGGAAGAACTAAAGTACTAGCCTCTGTATCAAGAACGAATATTCAATTTCAGTAATATAATCAATTAAATATATGAATGAATCTAATTGAATTTGATAGTTTAATAAAGTCGGAGAAACAGAAGTGTAAATTTCACATTATCTAATAAAAGTTATAGTTTCTCTGAATTAGTTTCTACATAATAAGACATAAACTTTCGTTTAACTGTGAAGAAAATTGATATCGTTATGGTCAAATTTAGAGAAAGATATAGCAATTGTTAAGGCATTCTTAGATACTTAAAAAAGAACAAATTAATGACACTAAACTTTGATAGGTCTTTGAAATACTTTGATTCGCCCAGCTAAGCAGATATGGGCGAATAGCAAAGCTATGTGGGGTCATACGACGAAGAAGCAAGAAAATAGATTGGCGAAACAGGAAGAAACTGACAGATGCTGACAGAACTAGCAGTAGGGGTGTGTTGGTCGGATATGATTCAGTTGATTCTAGTTCTGTGGCGAAGTCGTTGTCACTGTTGACGTAAATGAATATAATATTCAAACTATTAAACGTTTACACAAATAGTAATGTAGCATTACAAAGTTTAGCTACTAAAAAATAATAAATTTCAATAATCACAAAAACCTGATAGTTAGGCAACTTAAAGCACTTAAGAGAAATACAGGTTGCAGAATCATCTTCCTTTTAAATTAAATTAGGTGGCTAGTTAGAATATCTTGATATTAATAATAAAAGAAAAACCACTTCCTGTTTTGAATAAGAAACAGAGTGAGGCTTCATAGCGTCCAGCAAAAGAAAAGATTAAGAACTGAATCCCAGCATAAACAGACACAAAATAAGAATCTTTGCAATTGTAAGGCTATAATCGATATAATTCTACAGTACATTAAAAAATAATGATTTTCAGGCAAATAGAATTGATTCATTGGGCAGTTTTTCACTAGAAAAGCGGTTAGTAGTTAACTGGTATGTAAATAAATAGAGCAAACCGTACATATCTTAATGAAGAATGTCTTTGGTTTAGCTTTTTGGTTTCCCTTATTATCATTGCTATCTAAGAGCAACGGGAAATTATGATCCGGTGGAATAGAGTCACCCAAGGTCGTATTGGAACTTTTTTGAAGGGCATAACCGAAAAAGGAAGACCATTTTAGACCTGCGTTAATTGTTATTAGAAAAACCTTACCAGAAATTTACTTCATTGGTTTGGCGATGGGGGCCGTTCCAGTTACATAGTTTAATTCGATAGGCAAGGCAACATTTGTTAGCATCATGGGTTTGCTTTTGTCTAATTAGGTTAGTCCTAAAACGTTAGGAAAGCTATAATTATAAAGTGTTCAATTAATTCATAACATAAAATAGTAAAGTTGCCAGTAAAAAATGGGCATATGACATATAATCTACAGTCAATAACTTCATAATAATATAATAAGAAATTTAATTACCTTCTTGGTGGCCGAACTAGAAGCCAGGTTATATTTTTGTAAACGTCAAATCAAAAGGGGTTTAATGTTATACCGTAGACATCTGTCAAATAATTGGCATTTCTTATACTTTAGAAATGTGAATTGAGTTACACGGGAAATCAATTAATAGCATTAATTAACGATATAAATAAAAGCTCTTTAGATTTATCTTACCTAAAGGTTTTGAATTTCCGTAAAAGAATGAAAACCTTTCCCTAAAACTAATGGTGGATTAGCCAATATAAATTAAGTTAATAAGAACTTTAATTCAATATTTCAGTATAAAGTAACCTATAGAAACTTCCATACTAGATAATTTTTTATTACATTAAACTCCCAATTGACATTAATATGAATCATGAATTATACGATTGAATGTACATAAATATCGTAGAAAAAATTAACAATTTACATGAAGTTGTTTTCGCCCAATACTTCTTGTTTCATGAACTAAACCCTTTATGTGAAAGTGAAGTAAACAAAAATAAATCTCACACTTACCATACCCATATCGCAGCCGAGAATTGAGCTAGTTATAGTTATGTGAGCCTTCTAAGGTAGGTTGCAATAGTTGGTACAGTAATAGAGCTGAAATTACGTCATTTTCGTTTCAATAGCGTCTATCTAATGGATTTAAATTTCGAGCACTTCCCCGTCTGGGAATACTAATCTCTATTTCAAACCTTGACTGGCTTGGTGTTAGTGCTCCAAAACTTCTTTTATTTACTGTTTAATTTTCTGTGATGTAACGTTTCGGAAAACCCCGTTCTGGTATTAGATAACTTCCTGTTTAATTTTTGTGCAGCAAAATACATGGCGTGTTTTCAGGACTAGCAGGATTCAAGCACATGTGCCCATATATGCCCATTTTCCAGAAGCACAAAAACTCTGTCTTCGATTGTGGCACCTTCTCAATGCACCACTGGCTAATGGTTGATAATACCATGGTGCACCTGCAGTTTCAGATTAGAGCTTGCCCTTCACATCTACAGCTAACGACGTGTACTTTTCAAGTCTATTACAAGAACTTAATAGATTTTCACCTAGGATATCATATAACGGTTCAATGGTGCAACTCTGTTAATATCAAATATGATAACAAAGCCATTTTCGTGTCTCAGTACTTACATATCTTTAAGCACCTTTTATTTGACATTTTTTATTCAATTTATCTTTAATGTGGGTATAACTAACAACAATTGCAGTTAGTGAAAGTTTCGGAAAAGGTTCACACCGCAATTGATGTCTCTCAATTTGCTGATTAAGGTTAAACTCCGGGATTTATCACGTCGTCCTTGCAAACTTATGTCAAATCAGCTAGTATTAGTAATTTGTTCAGAAAAGTATACGAACATAGTGGCATTTTCAAGAGTTCGAAGGTCAGGAAAATCATGAATGTTTCCAAGGTGCACTTAAACATTTGAACGAACACACAATACCATCCCCGAAATGTAATAGTTGACGTGATATGGTAGCACCAGTCGACCGAAAAGCCGGTAGAAGAATGACTTGAAAAAAGTCAAAGGAATCACTTGGATGACGACAGACATAACCGAGAGCAGTGGAATTATGGAAGTTCTACGTCCTATGGACATATACTGAGTGTTTCACTTAAGGTGCGAGCGTATGGAAATAGCTTGGAAAATCGTAAATATGTAGATTACTGCCTGCCGCTTGAATTGATAGAATTGATAGTAGTATCAACCGAAAGAGATAAATTGCACTTAATTTGATACTACTTTACTTAATTTTGTTGCTTGTTTAAGGTAGAAATAGCTTAAAACTGTAATAAATATTTTGTAGTTTATTCACAAAAAAACAAACCAGCCATAATCAAATTTGTTTATTATTCATAGTAATTAGTTAAATACGTGAATTAATAACTGATAGAAAATAACATTTATTTTGGTATAAGCAAATTTGATCAGGGCTGGTCTGTTTTTTGTGAATAAAATGCAAAATATTTATTACATTTTTGAAGCTATTTCTATCTCAAACATGCAACAAATTTGAGTAAAGTAGTATCAAATTAAGTGCATTCTCTTCTTTCTTTCGATCGATGCCACTATCAATCATATAAATTCAAGCAGGAACCTGCATATATACGATTTCCCATGCTATTTCTATATGTTCGCACCTAAGCGAAACACTGTTATAGAGTGATTGTAAAACTTTGCGAAAGGCAACGAGAAACCATGACAGAGAGCACATTTCCCTAGAACATACGGCGTACAAGGTGTATACCACCAAGTGCGATTAAAAATGTCGGTTTGGTTCTTATGTCTAAGTCGGTTATCAGATACAGCACACTAAGACGAAGCACGAATTGAGTATACGTAAATTTTCAACACGTACTGAAACAGATCGAATTAAATAGAGTTGCTGCGCGAATATAAATGAGTAACTCAGCAATATCGATTTCATTCAGAAGATTTTAGAAGAAGGTAATAATTATTTGATGGATCGAACTTTAATAAGTGCTTGAGAAAGTTGGAGTAGTTTTCCTGCTTAATACTTTTACAATTTCCATAAGTTTTAGGTAAAACTAAAGTAGAACTACAACAACCAATTTATTCATTTAGCCACTATAGTAATATCATTTTAATTGATGAGATTCGAAGCAATCATTGTTGGTGTGCCAGAATAATATCAGATTAAATGGAAGAAAGATAATCCTAATGTGCATATCCCGAACAATATAACTATTAGCAGACATTGAAAACCTTTATATGGCAGCTTATCAGATGGTATATTTTTAGTAGGTGTACCATCCTACCCCTATTTGTGTCAAATTCAAATATTAATAATTACGGTACTAATTTTGTTAATTAAAAGTAAAGACTTTTATTGTGGTTTAACGAGAGGTTTTTAAAATTACAGATAATGCATACAATTTAGAATAGTCGGCGGATGTTTAATGAATTAGCTTTGTAGGGATAGTCGAGGGAAATATATCGATCTTTACTACAACACTGTTGCTATCGTAACTATAAAAAAAACTTTATATTAAACACATTGAAGCCCCAATTCGAATTATTACCTCTAAGTAGTAAACTCTTGACGAAGTATTAAACCCAGTGTGCAGAATCAATGGATTATACGAGGGGCGTTCAAATATAAATTATAATTTAATATTAATTCAGAAATAAACACAAACAGTTTAATGTATATCATGGTATTTTTTACATAGTTTCCCTCCCTTTGAATGAACTGGTGACATCTTTCTGGTATCTTCTGTATTCCACGAAAAAACATTTTTGTGATTGCTGACACACATATTCCCGAACAGTTCCGATTACTTCTTCATTAGAAAGATATTTTGTCTCTTATAAGCTTTTTTAAGTGTCCATACAAATAAAAATTTGATGGAGCAAGGTCCGAACTGTACGGTAGATGGGGCAGCATACACCATTTCTTTCTGAATTGTATTCAACGTGTGAGCAGCGAAATGGGGTCGAGCATTATCCTGTAAGAAGCAGATAAAAAACTCGCGTTTTTTTCACGCTACCATTACTGATATTTAATGCAAAAGCAATATCCTTCACTGTATTTTGATTATCTTCTCAAATAAGTGCTCTTTACTCTGTGAGCATTTTCTTCTGTTGTACAATTAAACTTGGAATAAGAACTGCTTACAGAACTTACATATTAAACATTAAAGACAATATTTATAGTAATTCTAAAGCATTTTGGTCATTCTTAAAATCAATACAAAAGGAAACCGGGGTGGAGAACTATATGGTTTAAAAACTTAACATTCTTTGAAATTGTGAATGAGTTTTCTCAACACTTTAAATCGGCGTTCCTTCCGAATCCACCAAACTATAATGCTTCGTTCGCACACGCGGCGCCTTTAATGAATTAAGATTGTTTCAACATGTCTAGTATAACTATTGAAGATGTTAAAGACGGATTGAAAGCCTTAACTCTAAAGCATTCTGTGGGTCCGGATGGAATACCCGCTTATATACGAGATAAAGCATGCGCAGATTTTTTTCATAAAACCACTTCATTTTATAGTTAATTTAATTTTGAAAACAAATCATATTCCACAGAGCTGGAAAATAGCTAAAAGTTTGTCCAGTTTTAAAAATGATTATAAAAATGACTGTGCTAACTACAGGCCTAGGGCTCTGCTTTCGGTCCCATGCAAAATCTTTAAGAGTGTGATCTACAAATATATTTTTTTTTTATATAAAACGTTATATTTCTCCTTATTAGCATGAATTTGTGGTTGATCCACAATCACGAACCTTTTATCCTGTACACAAACTGCTAGGGGATCAATGTGTAGTGGTGGAGAAATAAAAGTCATATATATGTACTGACTTTTCTAAGGCATTTGACAGAGTTCACAACAATACGTTACTAAAATACTTCATTCATATTATATTTCGGACCATTCTTTAGAATTAATAGTATCTTATCTCTATAATCGTAAACATTATGTTGTCTACAATGGCAGTACAAAAAATATTAAATAAGCTAGTTTTGAGGTTTAGTTTACAGCACTTAAGTTACGAAGGATAAATGATTAATATCACCAAGTACATAACCGCAACTATGTTAAGTTCATGTCAATGTGACATTTGATGTAATAAAGATTTGTGCAAGCTTAGGTGGAAAGTAATTTCTATAAAAAATAACTGTAATATAATGAATATGTATATCATATATCAACGAAGAAGAACATTGCAATGTGTAATCTGAATAAATTGCCTTCAAAAATTACTACCTTGTAATGTTGTTAGTGCCCACCTTTGTTTTGTTTTCAGTTGTTATAGAAATGTGATTAGTATCCTCGCATTCCCGCTCGTATTAGAAGAACACATACATTTGGAATATTTAGTACTGTGTTAAAAAGCTATAAACGTACTGAGAAGTTGGGCGATTCTAGAAGCAACGTGCAGCTTTGGTGAATAACTAATATGCTGATGTATGTCTTTCAGCTTCAATCTATTGCATTCACACTGTTACTATCTACAAACTGTTGCTTACTGAGTCAGGCGTTATTAAAATTGCCAGAGATTAATTTTGAGTTATGCAACTGCTTAGTAAAACTCACCAAAAAATTATTTAAACCCAACAGCACTGTACAGTTTATTTATGAAGATATTATTGTTTTTCCAGAAGAAATTTCCAATCCTCGTATTCTAATTGTTCCTGAACGACCAGTACAATTGTCACTGCAACTGCATAATAATTATGTAATTTTTACTAATGGCGATATTTCTTTGAACAAAACCATTATGAAGCTACAGAATACTTCGATATGGAGTCAAAGTAACGGCCCACGTGGAAAGTATCTAATCGTAACATCTAACAATGACAATTTAAATAAGACCATGGCAATTTTATGGAATTTTGATATCACAAATGTATATTTAGTGGTAAATAATTCTCAACCTTCGTTAAAATTATACACATCGAATCCCTTTAATAAGGACAGTAAATGCTTAAAGCGGACTGCAATTCGTTTTGTTCAATATTGCAGTAATGATATCAACATAAGCTTCTACAGCAGAATCAAAATGCTAGACGGATGTGATTTGAAGGTGGAAGTGCCCGTAGGTGCCTTCAACTCCAGTAACATAGCAAGAATGTCCACCTTTTGTACAATTTTTGAAATAGTTCGTTTAATGGGAAGAATTTTAAAATCGAATGTGTCAGCTATTCCAGATACTGACACGATACATGATCGGAGAGAAGATATAAGTCTCACTACCAAAATTTATAGACTCGAACATTTATACAAGGAGTACGATGTAAGCGAATGCCTCTTTCAAGATACCAGCGTGTGGATTACTCCTAAGCCATCGAGAATTTCCAATGTAAAGCTGATAAGTTTCATATTTCAAGCAAGTTCCTGGAGTCTGATTGTTGCAATATTGCTTACAACAGCGACTGCTTTGTATTGTGTTGCAAATGTTTCTTCAACAGACTCAAAATTCAAAAGCTTTCAGAGGTGCTTATTGGATATTTTACAGTTCACGTTTGGCTACGGGATTCCTATTTCGCCAAAGACAACGACTTTTCGGGTAATCGTGCTATTTTACTTGATCTACTGCATGCACATTTCTGCTGTGTTTCAAGGCAGACTTGTTAGTGTCTTAACACAACCGCTGTATGAGCGAGCTGTAACAACTCTAGAACAATTTTCTGAATTTCCCTTGCCCATTATAACTATAGAATACGTGTATGGTGTTATTGAAAGCTATTCGCATGAACCTGTTTATGACAAAATTTCTAAGAATATCAGACTTGTGCCCGCAGAGATATTCAACATGACGGAAATCCTGCACCGAGTGGCCTATTCTCGAAACTGCACTATGGCCATAACTTACAACTTTTTGACTAAAATGCACCCTAGAGAAGCTGAAATGGTAACCGTATTAAAGGGAAACGTTGGACTTTTATCTTTGGACATTGTACAGATTATGAGAAAAGGCCATTATTTTCTTGATACTTTTAATAGCCTTTTACGAAGGATAACTGAGAGTGGATTGTACGAAAAGATATATTCGGATGTTGTTGCAGAAATAGTGACATCCAAGATAAATGAACAGTCCTATGAGATGATTACTTTGTCCATTGAGCATTTCTATGGAGCCTTTATCTGTTGGGCTGCTGGAATTTTAATAGCCGCGTTTGTATATACTGTAGAATTGGCCAATTTAAATTTTTAAAGAGAAGCAATAATTTTATAAATAAATGACTAAAAATGTGAAAATTCATTACCCCTATTATATCAAAGTTGAAATACTTAGGCCTGTTTGCATGCTAATTGTAAATGACTGTTATACAGTTGGCTTGCTTTTTATGATATTTGTGTATGAAGAGTTTCCCCTGTGAAAGAAAATGTACCTTTAGGTACTATTGTATGTTCGTTCGATTTTTACATGAAGATTTGAAATGAAACATTAATACGCTTTTTTAAGACAAAATTTTCAAAAATATGTTTTTATCAATTTCCTTATTCAAAACTAGTTATTTTTATATACAACATTTTCTTGTTATAGTAACCATTTATGGGAAACGTCAAATTTCTCTATCTATCTCCATTACGCGTCTTGTGTATTCAGTCCAAGCGAGTCGTTTGCTTTTCGTTTAGGAGGATTCTGTTTTTGATGACACAATGGGAAGCTGCTTAGTTGATTGGGTGAGAAACATGTGGCCAGACATTTGTTAAATATAAAACAGCGGTAGTTATGTCTGAAATCCCAAATAAAATTACGCCAAGGACTCTGCCTCGCATAATTTATACTTAGTTGCTTAAAAATATAGGTTTTAAATAAAACGGATTGTTGATAAGTGAGAAAAGGAACAAAGATCTATTAAATTAGAATAGTGTTGTTGTACCAGCATGTGATGGTTTGACTGGATGTAAGCCGACCTCTCAGTCATCCACGTTGCATCACTCCACGACCTACTAATGGCTGCGTCATCAATTTATGGGAAGCGGACAGTGTATGCAACACTTTCCTCTTCAAAGTCACTCCTCTAACATCAACTTTTCAAGATTCAACTTCCAATTTTGTGAATTGGCCGGTAAGGTTCTTGACAATGTGTTGCCAACTTTAGGATATTTGCAACAAAACTTGATTTTTGGGCCTGAATTCTTTTCGTGTCTTGGCAATTATAGCAAAAGATTTCGTTGTTTGAGGCTCTAAAAATTTTCAAAAAATTTTGCATGCATTCTGAAATACATAGATTAATTAACATAATCGAATGGTTAAAATTGTATGCAGAGAGAAATATTGAACAAAGTCAATTAAAGCACAGAGTTGAAGTATTTTATTTAATTGCAATCTAAAAAGTAGTTGAAGTTATTAAATGCATTGGTAATGAGATGCAAGAAGTATAATTAGAGGGATAAAGGCAGGCATAAGAAAAGCAGATATCAGAAGGTTTGAATTTGAAGTTTGAGTAAAAGAAAGATTTAAGATGGCTAATATAATATAAGTAATATGATAGGTTTGAGCATATTTGAAGCCGGACCAAAGAAAAGTAAATAATACAAAAGGTTGGTTATGTGCATAATGAATATGAGCGTAGAGTTAGTAAAAAACGTGCAGGCCAATGAAAAGCAAGCAAGCTGAAAGGTAGAAGGAAATCGAAGCAAGATAAGACAGAACTTGCAAAGAGCAATACAGAACGAGGGCAACTGAAATGAAGAATAATCAGTGACGTGTTTAAAATTGAACTCGAGTGCCAATGCATTTTAAAACATAGCAGAGCAGTGATAAATAACGTTTTATGTGATGAGAAAAAATAATTTTTATGTATAAGAAATAAAGAAAATGTCTAGTTTTAAGCAACAAATATGTTAATCAAATTGTATTCCATTATGTGAAATTGTGACTAATACTTGTTTCCTTTAAACAATATCAGACCGCGGTTACTAGGTAACGCGATGCTTTTTTGTTAAATAATAAGAAATTAATTCCTGTTATGTCAAGTGGTGGGCAATGTTGCTCCCGAATTTTGCTGTGTTTACATAATAAAAATTATTTGCCACGTATAAAAAGTATATCAATTTATTCTACAAGTTACCGGGCATCAGTGGGAGTGTTAGTAAAGGTTTCCCCTTTAAAAAGTTTAAAAATTGTGCAAACCAACTTCGGCTTGGGTTCGGCTCCGAGCACCTAGATATTTCGAGCTGCGACACTGGTCCATTTGAACTTCAGAAGCTAGGGATCGCAAGTCCTACAGGCCAGGAAGAGGTGTAAGAGCATCCCAGAACAAGGCAAGCGACTTCCAGCGAATACAGACATCGGCGTCACCTGCACCACCTCCGAGGCGAGATCGGCGAGAATTTCAAAGGTACGATTTGGCATGTTTTTATGTGGTTGGAGTCCGGAACGCTAGTGGACTTTGAGAATACACCTTGCTGAAGAGATTCATCTTGTTTCCGAGTATCCAGATCCGTCCCAGTTCGAGTAAATTGCGTGGCGTCACCAGAAAATGCGATTCTGGTCAGAATTTGGAGCTATCACGAGAAGTACAACAAAATATAGCTAGCGTCGTTTTACGCCACAATCTGTAAAAAAATAAGTTAGTTGTTGCTAGGCGGGAGATTTTCTTTAGTTTACCTGTGGTTAATTGCAAATTTCGTTTTTGAATATCAAAATAAAACGCTGTATGCACCCGCGGACCTTTTGTAGTTAAGTCAAGTTTATGAGTAATTGAAGCAAGTAGCGCGGTTGTACTAAAATTTGGCGTATTTGAGCTACTCTGAGTTAAATATTCTAAAGAATAATTTTAAAATAAAACTCAAATTTGAACCTAGCCTGAGATATTAGTCTTGTGTTTTGCCGGAGCAAGCCTAAAGAAATATTGCAATTCGATAAAATATAGAAAGGTGCAATTAACCATTTTATTAAAGAGTAATGAATACATTTCACTTTGATTAGCCTAAGATACTGACAGGCAAAGTTTTACATTTTTTAAAAGTTGATGTAACTACCCAGAGTATTGTGTAGTGACTTGCCCTATTTAATTATTTATATTTTCACTAAAGCCTTTATTAGTTGAGGGCGCCATTACAATATATAGTATTTTGTGGAATTTTGCACAACCAAGTGGTTTGTAGCTAATCGTTGGAAAGGCAGCCCCAATTTTGCTGGTATGTAAGTCGTACTTTAGTTAATTCAGTTATTACGGTGTGGTTTTTCGTTCACCTTTTTTTGGACAAATTGTGCTTCCGCATATAGTCCAAATCGGAAAGGCGTTAGCTAGCTACGTAGAAACTTGACGTGGAGTACCCTGTGTCGTTTCACAACAGAAATTCCTGGTTTAACCCGTTTCCATCCAAATCGCACCTGTAAGTGAATAGGTCAAGTCAGCAGAAGAATCGAGATATAAGATAGAGTATACTACCGTTAGCAAAACTGCTGGCTACTTCGTATGGCATAGTTCTTAGCTACGTAAGTAATCACATCACCATATTAAGTTTATGGCGTTTTGTTTAGATATTTGACATACTTTATTGCTAATTTACATTTACTCACTTTGTCGTATCTAAATAGTTTACTTGTGTAAAAAAATTAATTCTATAATCGGTGTTTATGTAAACCTATAACCCTGATTCTATTTTGTTGTGACTATAGCCACTTCAGATTTGCAAACTTAGTCAATTCCTCCCAGAAAGCGTTATATTTGGGCTACCATTAAAGTGCATCCTTAAATTATGTTTTGAAATGGTACCACGTTAAACCGAAGCAAATACTTACAGCCGGTCTTATAAATTAAAGAGATTAAAGTTAACGTCAAATTAGTGGTCTTTACAAGACTGACTGTTAATGTTGATTGTTTTTATTATATGAAATACAGTCTTTAGATGCTATTTTTAAATTCCACTTAATATCTAAATTGCAATGCTTTCAGTTCAAAGTGCATGCTTAGTATGTAAGTCGCTATCACATGTCATAACAAACAAGCCAGCTAAGCATTATTCTGCATTTGCAAGGCTTGCATGAGCTAATTTTGGTACCAGCTATTAACAGGTCTGTTAACGCTGTTAAAAATGTGTTTCCTAATTTCTAAATAAAAACTAAGTTTGTTCAATTGGAGCTCTCTATAACAACATATTCGGTACAAAAATATTCAATCGCTTTACATTAAATCAGATAATTATTTTATTTACATCAAAACTATAATTTCAATTTACCTTCCGTAAATTTTAATTAATTAAATCGAATTTCAATTAGTGTACATCCAACACTTATTTTTGTTAGTTTTTCTACTGAAAAGTAAGGAAACCGGTGAATATTGACCATCTGAAAGTTTGTATACTTACAGAGGGTACAAAGTAGATGTACCACTCATCCTAAAAAAAGGCTGGTAAAAAACAAAAGATTTGTCTTATAACGGGCGCATTAGCCCAATTCTTAATATCACTAAAAACATGCTCATACTAGTACGACTGCAGAGCATATGTCAATAAAATGTCTAACAACAAACAATTATTTCGTTATGAACCTAGAAGAAATGCGAGATGAAAAAAAAAAGGTTGAGGCGTCTAATTTAACATTTTGTGTTGAGAACCAACTGAAATAATAGGTCGATGATGATGCTGGGAAGTCCTTTTCGACAAAATTTCGAGTTACAAGGGATCGCTATGCAAAAAATAACGTCTACGAAACGAATGAGAAGCTTGATAAACTTCGGCTTCGTCCTCGTTAATCAAACTGCAAATTCGCAATGAAAAGGATGACTTTGATAACTAGTTGTACTGTACACTATTTATTAATATATTTATATAATATTCAATTGTTAAGGATATTTGCAGCTAAATACTTGTTGAAAATTCCATCTTGAAATAAAACAATTTGTTAAAAATTCAATTGTAGAAATATATTTTAACACTTTTGTGTCTTCTTCTATCTACGTCGTTAAAAAAATAACATACTAAAATCTGCTAGTAAAAAGAATATATTAAAATAAGTTAGTAAACAAACAAACTTTCTCATTCTCTTTTTATTTAGCAAATAAAAAAGTTGTTTCAGTTATACAGTTTGTGCCATTTTTCCTCCTTTTCCAATTAAGAACATGGCTATTGAGAGAAATAATAAAATCTCTGGGTATTTTGAAAAAGTATCTGTAATTTAAATGTATTAAGAACTTTTGATAAGAATAAAGCAAGTATCACCTAGTGTTAAGTTAAAAGGTCCAACTAAAGGCATCTTCCCATAGTAAAACAATGAAGCCATATCAGAACCTCCATATTTAAATATATCAAGGTAAAAAGTTGAAAAGTATGTGAGAGCTGATTTATTTGATTTATCTGCAAATACGAATCAAAAAGTTACTCGTGTAAGCGTGTAAAGTTTATTATCAGAAACAAACTTTATTAATGGTTTCTCATTGAATAATAAATAGTAAATTTTTCTTGTCAATATCTTATAGGTTAACTTTTATGATATTTTTAATGTATATTTACATATACCTGATACGTCTTCCACTTAAGCGAGTTTTCAATCTGCCTCAGTCCAGCTAGGGACCAATGGCCTGCTCACCACTATGCTCCAGAATGGTCAGGTACGTAACGTTTTTCTCAACCATTTATAACGGCAGCTATACTAAGTGCCCCATTTAGTAGTTCCAACGATGATCCAATCTCTGCAATACGCTGCACCGCAGAAACCAACTCACTTAAATCTGCGACGAAGACTCCAATCAGCAACCCAAACTTCTTAGATGAATAGAATCTGGATCGAAATCAATCCCATGTGTAGTTGTGATTACTCCGATCCTCACCCAAATCACAAGAATGACCTACACCGGAATACTGAAGACCAGCTCTCCTCTCCGCTACAAAATAGCAACTCCACAGCAGTTCGTATCCAAATCACTCGATTAATGGCTCTACCACAGTTCAGCTCCAAACACATCCAGTTGTTTATGGATCAAATATTATTCTGCTGCTATTCACCTTCTTCTTCCAATACCATTACGTTTAATTCATACTCCAGTAGTCACTTTACGAATTATAGTTTGTTTACTACTCTTATTTTAAATTCATTTATTTATTTCTATTAATCACTTCTACCCTCGTATAATATTTTAAATCATAGAAATCGTTTTAATAAGGATTTATTTTCAAATTTTACTTATTACAAAATTTTTACATGTACATTTACTTAGATAATAATTTTTTTTGTAATTTCTAAATTAAAATTTACCATAGTAATTTCTATTCACAAATTTTTAAAAACTAACCCTCCTCGATTATTTTGATAGATCATGTGACCTTTTAAATATTTATTTAGCTTAGGCCTTTCATATTTACCCAAACTATCTTATAATTTGTTTGAATTGTTATGTACTATCATTTATGACCTGTACTCTGATACTACCAAATAACATCTTTATTACTCTAAATATCAAATATTGCGTCATAGCTTACAACCTTTTTCCTAGAATATTAATTGCTTCACCGGATTCGAATTAAATCTGTATATTATTAAATAAGTATTAAGTACCTATCTTGTTCTTTTTATATTAAATTCACCCTTTATAAAATATCATGTTTTAACATTTAGGTTATCTACCATTACATAATTAACCTTGAGGTAATTTTTTATAAAATTAATTGTTAGTTTTAAGGTACGATATCATAACAATATTTATATATAAGTAACAAGCCCCCACGGTATAAATTCTTGATTAAACTATACCTAATTGTCTTCTACCACAAATTGATCTTCATAAACTAACTTGCGTTTGCAATGCATACGTTTAATTTTCCTCAAAGCAATATAACATGATGAACCTGCTAAATTAGTTATCACAGGCAATACTTTACTTTTAACTTTTTCCACAGCTTCTGAATAAACAGCAATACGAGGATTAAACAAATGTTCTTCGAGAGCATTAATATGATATTCCCATTATTAGAAAAGCTGTATAGTGCCCAGAGCTGGCCAAATTATTTTCAAAAGTAATTAAATACCAATTACCACCCAACCAAGTAATTGAATTACCAGAGACTTTAATTACTCAAATGAAATAGTAATTCAATTATCAATTACTTGGTATTTGTAATTGCACAACATAAATTATATTTTTAATTACTTTTCCTAGGGATTGTTGTCGTATATTTGTATTTAGTAGTATCTAGATGGCCCTGTGCTAGTACATAGCTTTAAAGAAATTTAAATTAGCAAAGCTAGTTGTTTATTGTTATAGAAACATTTAAATTATATCTACCGTACTTTACTCTGCAAACTGTACTTACAGCAGACATATTCTCCGTTTCTTACACAATAATTATTAGCAAGTTGCAGAGCTACATTCTGCACAGTCTAAGCTGCACAAGACATAGCACATTCACATTTCATTTACCATCTACAAACATACGCGACTACATCAAATATCTCTTTGCTCCTTCCTGCATAACTAGCTATTATCTGACTAGAAATCGTAAATTATACCTCTGTTGCTCTAGAAATCTCTTATTGCTACTTAACGTGTTTGGTGTTAGAATTATACATTTTTACGGCACGTTTACGCTGGAGAGTGTGCATAAAATATAAAACACTTAATTATTAAATGTTATTTTTAAAATAAGGAAATTTTAGATTAGGCTAGAAACTAGATAAAGAAAACTGTTTTTTTTTCTCAGAGTTTCTAAACTATGGCAGGGCACCAGTTTTTAACCCCAAAAGCGCTTCAAGAGACAGCTGAGAAAATAATGAACGACAATGACGAAGTTTTGTCAAATATCTCCGAGGAAATTCCAGAACCGTTTTCGAATTCTGGAAGCAGTTACAGGTCCTCATCAGTGTCAGATTCTATTGAGGAAGAGGAACAATTTTTGTCTGATAAAATTGAAGAGAAAATTGCACTGAACGATCAAGGCAAAGAGGAGTGGGTAGATCTCGACTGTGAACCCAAAGTTTTTGATTTCTCAGAGCCTGAGGGTATAAAAATCAATATTGTACCTAGCAGTAGTGCAAGGAAAATATTCGAACTATTATTTGACAATTCACTTGATGAAAAAAATTAAAATGGAAACCAACTGATCCTGAGGAGTTTCGCTGTTTCATTGGATTGTGTGTACTTATGGGAAATATAAGTATGCCCAGCATTTATTATCATCCTATTTTTGAAAAATCAATGTCAAGGAAACGATTTGAACGATTTCGATGATTGGGCTTCTACAAAGGCACAGATGACAAAACTTCTCGTTTACATAAAATAGAATAGGTTTTTTAGCATATCTCCGAAAGATATACGAAACGTTTTTTATTCTTGGAGAAATCTAGCCTTCAATGAAGCTCTGCTACTGGGGCGATTAGTATTTCGGCATTATATTCCCAATAAAAGGAATAAAGCTGCATGAGCTTTGTGCACTAGATGGTTTTGTCTTGGAGATTTTTATTTACTTCGAAAAAGGAACCGTCGACAATGAGACATGCCGTGCTCAATCAGTGGTTCCAAAATTAGGTGTACCTAGGCAAAGGCCACACTTTGTATTTAGACAATTATATTACAATAGTGTTAAATTGACCCAATTTCTTTACCAAACCAAACGCATGTTGTAGGAACACTGATTAAAGCACGCAATTATAATCCAAAACCGGTTATCAGTTCTAAACTAAAAAGAGAAGAAACAATCTTTAGGAGAAAGGAAAATGTTCTGGTGTTAAAATGGAAAGACAAACGAGCTGCGTTGGTAATATCGACAAGTCACACTGCTGAATCTGAGAAATGCACTAATAAAAGAGGCGTGGAAAAGGAAAAACCAATTGCTGTAATAGATTGCAACCAAAATATGTCTGGCGTTGATAGGAGTGACCAGATGGTCTCCTACTATACTACACCTAGAAAGACAATTCGATGGTATCTAAAGGTTTTTTTTTTACTTAGTAGACGTTTGCCTATGGAATAGCACTTACATATACTTCTTCTTCTTGGGGTTCCGTCTCCTAACGGAGGTTGGATATCATAATTTATATCTTGATTTTGGACACCGCTGCTCTGAATAGGTCTATCGAGGAACAATTGTACCACTCTCTTAAGTTTCTAAGCCATGATGTCCGTCGTCTTCCTGGATTTCTTCTTCCCGATATTTTGCCCTGTATAATCAGTTGAAGCAGTCCATACCGTTCTCCTCGCATAACATGTCCGAGATAATTCAGTTTTCTGGTCTTTATGGTTCTAATTAGTTCTCTCTCTTTACCCATCTGGCGTAAGACTTATTCGTTTGTTTTTCTTTCTGTCCATGATATTCGCAACATGCGGCGGTACACCCAAAGTTCGAAAGCTTGGATTTTGTCTGTATCTCGTTTTTTGAGCGTCCATGCCTCCATTCCGTACAAGAGGATTGTGAACACGTAGCATCTCGCAAGTCGGGTTCGGATTTCCAAATTTAGATCTTTGTTGGTAAGTAGGTTCTTCATTTTCATAAAAGCAGCCATGGCCATTTTTATTCGTGATCTTATTTCTTGCGTTTGATAATTATTTTCGTTTATTATTGTACCCAGGTATTTATAAGAACTGACTCTTTCAATTTGGATGCTGTTTATTTTTAGATGTGCTGGATATGCTAGAATGGGTTTTTTAGAGATTACCATGAATTTTGTTTTCTTTGTATTGATTTTCAGGCCATATTCTTGACTGATTGTATTTAACCGTTCGACCATTCTTTGTAAATCTGAGATATCGTCGGCTAGCATCAGTGTGTCGTCGGCATATCTGATGTTGTTTATAGATTTTCCGTTGATTGTTATGCCCGCGTTTACTCCATCCAGTGATTCTTCGAATATGGCCTCGGAGTATATATTAAATAGCAGAGGTGATAACACACATCTTTGTCTTACTCCTTTCTGTATCTCGATGTTTTCTGTTATCTCATTATCTATCTTGATAGCTGCCGTTTGATTCCAATATAGATTTTCTATAATTCGAATGTCATGTGCATCGATTCCTTTGTCTCTAAGTATTTGGATTAGTCTTCCTGTTGAATTGTGTCAAACGCTTTCTCGTAGTCAATCAGGCATATGAATACATGATTGTTCATATCTAAGCATCTTTGTAGTAAAACATTTGTTCCGAATAGCACATCTCTAGTTCCTAGTCCGTTTATAAATCCGAATTGTGTGTCGCTAATCTCCCTCTCTAGCTTCTTGTGTATTCGCATATGTATTATTTTCAGAAATATTTTAAGTGTGTCACTCATGAGGCTTATAGTCCTGTAATCAGAGCAATCTTTCGCGTTGTGTTTCTTTGGCATTACTATGAATGTTGATTTCCTCCATTCTAGAGGTTTTTCGCCTGTTGTATATATCATGTTGTATAGATCAATCAGATGTTGTAGTTCTTCTTCTTCAATTAGCTTAATAATTTCACTGAAAACCTCATCTGGTCCTGCTGCTTTACCGTTCCTCGTATTTTTAATTGCGTAGTTTATCTCTTCCTTACATATACAATAAAGTTAATCCTAGAAAAAGAACTCCTGCATAACCTGAAAAAGCAGGCAATACAAGACTATTTGTTTAGACTTATCTCTACAGAAGACACAAATTATTCATTATGGAAAGCCACCAGAAATTTCAAGAGACCACAGGCAACAATTCCACCTATTTGACTAGCAAACGGGAATTGGGCAAAAAGTCCCAAGGAAAAAGCAGCCGCATTTGCCAATCATTTAGCGTAAGTATTTCAATCATTTCCTCAAACTTGTTCTCCAGAAATAGAAAGACAAATTCACAAATTTGTTGAAGGAGACGCCAAAACAACACAGACCATCAGACCGTTCAAAGTTACTGAAATTGAGACAACTATTAAAAGTTTGTCAGGCCATTTTGTTATTTTCCAGTCACTTAATTAATTATATATACCCTTAAAGTAATAGTACGTCGCATAAAACTGTAAATTTAGCATCAAGGATAGCCTTTCTTAAATTGCGTACGCCCCTGGCTTCCGAGCACAATGATTCATAAATGTTGTACAGTGCTAGCCTTCTTGCAGCTGCAGGGTTTTTGGCAGTTACAAGCGTCTTGTTTTCGAGGAATCAAAAATTCAGCCCGTTAGAGGAAATGAGAGGACATCCATTTGTCCTTGTCACTCCGTGTCGATTGTTACTAAGCGGCGGACTACCTGCCTTGCGATTGGCCATTTATTCTGGCGTGCCCACGCTGGATTTTTCGCGCGAAGTTCCGCTTGGCGGGAGTGAGCCTCGATGCAGTCAGACCCGTGCCGCCAGAGGTGACAGACATGTGAAGGCAAGTTTGTCGCCCTCTTCGGCGCTTAGCCCTGCGGGTGCTGCCGTTTTATTAGTTTTTGTTTGTTGGAGGCAGTTCAAAGAGGGACGTCGTTGAGTGTGGTAGTGTGTTGGTAGTCCGTTTTGTCCTTACGCGTCGCTGCGGGGGAGTGCAGTGTTTATGTAGGCTTGTCAAGTCGTCCCGTCCGCGCTGATAATTAGACGGGACTCTGTTTTCTGTACTCATTCAAGTCGCAGTTACGCCGACATTCGTTGGCATGACCAAGGGAGGTCGACGCCATTTCCGCCCTGCCTAGGGGATCCGTCAGGACATGTAACCAGCCCCGATTTCGCTAGAGCCACATTAGGCGCCAGATGCCTGTTCAGAGACTATTATGGAATGCTTTCTCGCCTAGTTTCGGCCGAACTGACTAATGTAAAAACTTGTAAATTATACTAATTCCGCCCGCATGTGTGCGTATAGTTCGATCGCCCAAGTGTGAGCTTACAAATTAGTGTAGTGCAACGTAATTTACTGCGATCACATGCCGTATTCATGAATAATACCAAGTACATTCATTCTAAAATTTACTGCGATCACATGCCGAATTCATGAACAATACCAAGTACATTCATCCTAAAATTTACTGCGATCACATGCCGTATTCATGAACAATACCAAGTACATTCACCCTAAAATTTACTATAGCGTACGGACGCTTTTTGCTGCTGTCAGTTTCAATTAGACCGCGATTGTTATTTAAATCTGCTTGTAAGATAGCGCAGTGCCACGCACTTTCAGCCTAACATTTACTGGAGCGTACGGAAGCGGGACCCGGGCCCAAATTCAGACCTCATTCTCATGGGTCACGGCGTCACGCCGATGGGCGCAAGCCTTTTGTCTACCCTTGATAGCCGGCTTGGACTTGGTGTTCGGCTCAATTGGGCCCCGTCACCTTTAGAATAGGGCGCTTTCCCCAGCGGGGTTTAACGATTAAGCTATAATTACGAGCTGTCATGCTTATGGTCTGTAGTTTTGTGTTATGTTTAATAGGTCACTATTTTGTGATACAATAGACGTATTAATCTTACCGCCTTGTTATTTTCTCTGTTGCGTCTTGTGCATGTCTGTTACAGGGTGACTGTGTCACTGTGCCCCGATAACTGTGAGCTGAGGCCCGGACACTGGCGGATAAGCATTCCAGGTAGGAGTCTGGTACTGCACCGTGGTTTCCGAAATAGTTATTCGAGTATTTTTCCGAAATAGTACTTTGAGTACTTCTCGCCCCGTCTAACCGTCCAGGTCCGGTTGAACGTGGATATCCCGAGTCAGACTTGGTGGCGCCCATTTCTTTAACAATACCCAGTCTAAACCTTGACACGCTTGCCCTGTGGCGCACCGTTTAAACCACGCCCATCTCATTGAGCGCATTCGAGCCGAGGCCTTTGGCCTGTTTTAACGATTTCTCAAGGTGAGCGTGCCCCATTTCCCGGATTTGTTTGGCATCCGACGCTCGCCTATCAGCGGGTGTCGTAAGGACCATTTAATACCGTAACCAGTTTAAAGCTAAATAAAGCTCCTGGCCACGATTTAATCACTGCTAAAACTCTGAAAGAACTTCCAGAGAAAAGCTTCAAAATGATCACCTACATATCTGATGCTGTTCTGAGATTGGATTCCTTCCTACAACAATGGAAATTAGCGCAAGTAATTCTAATTCCAAAACCAGGAAAACGCTCGGAGGAAATTACATCATATAGACCTACCAGTCTCCTTCCAACTATACGCAAAGTATTTGAAGAAACTAATTTTAAGAAGAATGAAATCAACGCTTGTGGAAAGAAACGTTATACCAGATCACCAGTTTGGTTTTAGAGAAGGGCACGCCACTACGGAACAGGTCCATCGACTAGTAACAAAAATCAACCACGATCTACAACTTAAAACATATTGTTCGGCAGTTTTTCTAGACGTCAGCCAAGCCTTTGACAAGGTTGCATACGAAACTGCTTTACAAGATCAAAAACGAACTATCAGTTTACTACAAAATCTTAAAATAGTACCTAGAAGAGAGATCCTTTCAGGTCAAATATCAAGAACAACTGTCACCGATTTACCCAGTACAATCTGGAGTTCCACAGGGTAGTATCCTAGAACCTGTGTTATACATATTGTACACCACAGACCTCCCATCCACAAGGCAAACAATGGTAGCCATTTATGCCGATGATACTGCCGTGCTGGTTTCGCATGATGATCCAACTACAGCATCCAAAATACTTCAAAGAACATTAAAAAAAAATAATAGAAGACTGGTTGAAGACATGGCGTATAAAAGTAAATGAAGACAAATCAGTTCATGTTACATTTACCCTGCGAAAATAAGCGTGTGCTCCAGTAAATTTAAACGGCGACCTAATTTCTCAACAATATAGGGTCAAATATCTCGGAATACACCTAGATAGGCGACTTACCTGGAAGACACACATTTGGAAGAAAAGGCTTTAACTAGGATTAAAATTTCGACAACTGTATTGGTCAATGGGCAGGAACTCCCAACTAACTCTGGAAAACACACTTTTCCTTTATAAAAGTATAATAAAAACCTATTTGGACATATGGCATCCAGTTATGGGGATCTGTTAGTAATTCAAATCTGAAAATTCTACAAAGATTCCAAAATAATGTTTTAAGAACAATCACCAATGCACCAATGTACGTTCCAAACTGGCTGATACAGCAAGATATACCTATGCCATCAATTAGACAAGAAATACAAAGTCACAGCACAAAATACCACTATAGACTCCAAGTGCACACCAATCAGCTGGCAGTGAATCTGCTGGAGAGGCCATACATACAAAGATTGAAAAGATCTGACGCATTAGATCTCCCGACCCGATTTAATTAGTGATATGTTTCATATATTTCTATATATGTTATTAAACCTAAGTAAATATTGGTAATAATCTTAAATTGATTGTTATTAGAAATTACAATAAGTTGTCTTAGGAAAGAGTGATTTTAATTGAAGTTTCTCTTGCATGTTAGTAATCTTTTGTTACTCTATTTACTGAATGTTATTAATGTAACAGTTTGTAAATATTCATGGAAATCAATAAAAAAAGGAAAAAGCAGCCATTTACAATTCAGAGAAATGATAATATTAGATTTTTTATGTACAGACAGCAGTGAGTGCGTTATTCCACCTAAATAAAAACGCCAAAAATAAAAAACCACTACCCTAAAAAAATGAGAAAAGAAAATGTCGTATTTGCTCCACAAAAAAAAGAGAAGGCAAACTTTGTTTGTCTGCGAAAATTGTAAGGACAAAAACCAAGTATTGACCTATGTGTGGACCCCTGCTTCAAGGAGTACCATGAGGGCTAAGCTACTTTCCTTTTGAAATCAATTTTCCTTTTGATTTTTTATCAAGAATTTTCTTTTATTTGTGCATTCGTTAGTTATTTGATGTACTAGAAATATACTGTTTAGTTTATATTACTTCTTTTATCTCTAAAAGTACTTGAAATAAATACCTAGGACAAAATTGTTGTTTTCCTTTAGGTTTCATACTCGTATATGAGTCACATGGTCTATTTATCAACTGTTTACACTATTGACCACTGTATCATATGTGAGAAAGAGCGAAATATTCCTAGGGAACCCCGTACTAACATTTTGTACATATTATAACAATAATTTTAGTTACATTTAACGTCTAAATGTATGCTTGGTCTATAAGATTGAAATTCAAATACTCTTTGCGTAGCGAACATGTTAATGTCCTGATTAGTAATTACTTGAAGTAAGCTGAGCAATGGTTTTCATAGGAGCTGTTGAATTAGAAGGATGGATGAACTATCAACGTGCACTTTGAGATTTAGTTCACAGTACTTAATTGGTACGCCAGCTAAATGATTAATATGATCACGTACATACGAATAACTATCTTAAGTTATGTCAGTCTGACATTTGAAGCAATAAAGATTTGTGCAGCTTAATTGGAAAGTAATTTCCATAATAAATATCTGTAATATAATGAATATGTATATCATATATCCGCAAAGAAGAACATTGAATTGTATAATTTGAATAAATTGCCTTAAAAAATTACTGTTTTTAATGTTGTTGTTAGTGCCACTTTTTGTTTTGTTTTTAGTTGTTATAGATACGTGATTAGTGTCCTAGCATTACCGATTTTATTAGAAGACATATGATTTGGACTATTTAGTACTGTGTTATAGTATTTTACATTACAAGCCAGGTAAAACAGTTTTTACTGGCGATAGGATTAGGATGACTGGCGAGCCGTTAGGCGAGCCTGTCATATTCTTGAGCCAGTAAAAATGGTTACCTGGCGTGTCAAGTATAATATTTTATTTGTGTTTCATTTGTAAATAAACCGAAAACTCATAATGAAATAAAGTTTTCCCCTTCTTTCATAACAATTATTATATTTTCAAAACTGTCTCGTTACCTTTGAAATCATTACTCTGACAACGGCGTTTATCGTCTAAGCAGTTCCTATGTGAACAAGGTACGGTCGTCTCTAACTTGTAAAAAATCAACAACTTTCGTCTCTAACTTGTAATAGTATTTAACATTACTAGCTTGGTAAGAGGGTTTTTACTGGCGAATAGAAGGATATAAGGCGAGCCAGTCACCTTCTTGAGCCAGTAAACCTGTTACCTTGCGTGTATTGTTGAATATTTTATTTGTTTCTCACTTGTAAATAACTAGAAATTTACCGTTTATTCATAATGTCAAACTGACGAGCAACTAACTTCATCAATATGACACATAATAAGGAAGACAACTCTGGCTTTGCACGCTATGATTTATCTATGAGCACGCTTGTAAAACTTTACAGGCTAGCCAGTAAAAAAATGTACTGGCTAGCCAGTTAAGAAACATTTTCAAGGTGAATACAGTGACTTGATAAATTGATGTTTACGAGTGAGGAACAAATAAATTTTTTAACTGGTAGCTAACTTGTTGAGATTGACTTTCAGTGGCAATAGGCTGACTTAATAAAATGATGTTTACAAATAATGAACAAATAAAAAAACTAAAAACGTACTGACAAGTTGGGGGGATTCTAGAAACAACGTGTACGTTTGTCAAATAACAAATATGCTGATGTTTCTGTTATTAAAAAGTAGTAAAACTCAAGATGCCTATCACTTTCAATCTATTCACACTGTTACTATCTCTAAACTGCTGCTTACTTTGTCAGGCGTTATTACAATTACCAGAGACCAATTTTGATTTATGCAACTGCTTAGTAAAACTCACCAAAAAATTATTTAAACCCAACAGCACTATACAATTTATTTATGAAGATGCTATTTTGTTTCCAGAAGAAATTTCCAATCCTCGTATTTTGATTGTTCCTGAACGATCAGTGGAATTGTCACTGCAACTGCACAATAATTATGTCATTTTTACTAAAGGAGATATTTATTTGAACAAAACCATTATGAAACTACAGAATACTTCCATATGGAGTCAAACTAACGGCCCACCTGGAAAATATCTCATCGTAACGTTTAATAGTGACATTTTAAATAAAACCATGGCGATTTTATGGAGTTTTGATGTCACAAATGTATATTTATTGGTAAATGAAGCTCAAGACTCGTTAAAATTATACACATCGAATCCCTTTAATAAGGACAGTAAATGCTTAAAGCGGACTGCAATTCGATTTGTTCAATATTGCAGTAGTGATATCAACATAAGGTTTTATAACAGAATCAAAAATCTATAAGGATGCGATTTGAAGGTGGAAGTGCCTGTGGGTATCTTCACCTTCAGTGACATAGCAAAAAAGTTAATTTTTTGTACAATTTTTGAAATAGTTCGGTTAATGGAAAAGTTTTAAAATCAAATGTATCAGCTATTCCATTTACTCGCAGGCTACATGATCAGAGAGAAGATATATGTCTCACAACCAAAATCTTTAGGCTCGAAATTTCTACAAAGAGTACGATGTAAGCGAATGCCTCAATCAAGACACGAGCCTGTGGATTACTTCTAAGCCATTGAGAGTTTCCATTATAAAGCTGATAGGTTTAATATTCCAAGCAAGTTCCTGGAGTCTGATCGTTGCAATATTGCTTACAATAGCGACTGCTTTGTATTGTGTTGCAAATGTTTCTTCACCAGACTCAAAATTCAGCAGAGGTGCTTATTGGATATTTCGCGGTTCATGTCTTGACACAAGCTCTGTATGAGCAAGCTGTAACAACCATAGAACAATTTTCTGTTATGGTTAGGTTAAGGTCATCATCATCAATGACATATACTCTTTTACTTTTATAATTTAAAATTTTTAAATTTTGATGTATTAACCAGTACAACGATCTTTATAACATACTTTGCTGGTTAATTAGTTACTTCTCCAATGTGGTGTAGTTTTTAATACAATTTATATCTCTTCTTCAACGTTTAAAAATCTTAACCTCATTTTAACATGTGCTTCCACTACGTATATTGATGATCATTATGGCCTGAGGATGAAACCAGTTTGGTTTCGAAACATGTCGCCACCCATAATTTTAGAATAAATGTTCGTGGAGAAGGCTATTTAGTTTTATTGATTCAATTCTTCTAACCTCAACTTTTCAAGATTCTACTTCCAATTTTTGCAATTGGCCGGCAAGGTAGATTCCTAAAATTAGTTGATAACTTTAGGACATTTTCAAAATTATTTAAAAAGAACTTTCTAATTTTTGCATCTGAAGACCCTCAGGAATTGTTCGAGGGTTATTTGCATAGACCTAAGATTTCAAAAAACCCTAAAGAAAGAAGTCGCACGGCGTCAAATCGCACGATTTCGGTGGCCAGCTACCCTTGGCGTTACAGAAGACAATGCGGTCAAAAAATCGTCTTCCCAATAAATCAATTATTTCACGCGCAGTTGGCAGGTCTGTCTTGTTGAAACCACATGTCTTCCAGGTCCATACCTTCCACTTGAGGCCACAAGAAATCCGTTAGCACGTGTAGTGGCGTTCGCAGATTTTCAGCAACACTCACATTCACAGTTGCAATGTTTTCTAGAGACCGACCGGTACGACAGTGTACAGAAGATTTACTGTCCATAACTGATCCAATTTTTCACCGATTTCTTAATCAATCTTTGAAAAATGGACAGATATAATATACTTTCACGACTGAAAATGCCACAAACTTTGCTAACGGTTTCAGCGTAATTTTCCCCATTTTGGTAATCGTGTTTCAGGATGATATGGCGTTGTTCTTTCGTGTAGCGCTACATAACTAAAAATCGCAACAATCATAGAAAACAGATGTCAAATTTTTAGAGTTGCAACTTTTACAGAAAAAAATGGTGCGAAATTTAAAAATTGCGTTCTTTTTGAAACACCCTTTATATAGGTAAAGTAGTAGAATCGAATGGTTAAAATTCTCGTATAATTGAATATATTTCGGAAATATTAGTGAATTGCTTCACAACCAAGTAGTTTTGAATTAATCGTTAGACAGGCAGCTCCAATTTTTCTGGTACGTAGGCCATAGGGTCCAGGTCCAGGGTGCCAGGTGGTGTAGCTTGAACAAGCGTCCACGTACGATCAGTAGAGTTAAGCAACGCTCTTTCTGGTCAGTACTTGGATGGGAGTTTCCCGGCTGCTTCTCCCGGCGCCTTGTTTTACGGCTGCCACGGAGGTAGTTGGTCCCGGATGTCATAATAACATCACGACAGTCGTTAGTGGGGTTGGAAGTCCCTATAAAATGTACAGCGACGCCTATAATTCGCCTAACGGCTGTTGGCTGAGTACGAATAAAATAAATAAAATAAAATAAATACTTTAGTTAATTAAATTTTTACCGTCTGGTTTTCCATTCCGTCTTTTCTGGATATATTGCCGGTGTTCCCCAAGTAGTCAAAATCGGAAAGCCGTTAGTTAGCTACGTAGAAACTTGACATGGAATACTTATGTCGTTTCACAACAGAAACTCATGGTTTAACCCTCTTCCATCCAAATGGTATCCACTAGTCAATAGGTCAGGCTTGCACAAGAATCGACAAATAAGACATCATACCCTACCGAGAGCAAAACTCCTGGCTACTTGGTGTGGCTTAGTTCTTAGCTACGTTGTAAGTAATCACAACTGTGGGTCCCGGTTAACATAGCAGTTGTCGTATAAATTTTAACCAGCGGTTTACTGACCGCGAAGTTCCTAGAATATCAACATATTAAGTTCATGACGTTTAAATGTTTTACTTACCATATTACTAATTTACTTCTAGTCACACTGTTTTATTTAAATAGTTTACTTATCTACAAAATTAATTTTACAATCGATGGTTATGTTAACCTATAACCGAGATTCCATTTTGCTATTTTTGTTTGCATAATTTTTATTCTTACCGCAAATAGCTTTTCACATATGACCGAAAAAACGTTGGGGAGTCTAATTTAAGATTCTGCGAATAGAAACAATTGAAATAATAGGTTGATGATGACGATGATAATGAATTAGAAATAAATAGAGGGTGGAGTGCAAGAGTGGCTACCGGTTCCGTCTATTTCAACTTCGAAATACTTACATTTTTTATTAAAACTGTTTTGTAACTGTTGCATTTATAAGGCCTGAACAAGGCCTTACAGCTACTTCGTGTTGTTTGGCATCTTGTCATGCTTTTTTTAAAACCCGTTCTGCTTGGTTTTTGGCAGTGACATTTGGGGCCTGCCTCCTCTTTTGCTGCCTTGTTGATTCTAATAGACACTGCATGTGCCATCTCATTCCACTTTCATCGACATATATCCGTCAGTGGGTCTTTTACAGTTTGGTCACAGGATTCTGGTCGAAATAAACACCAGGAGATCTTCCTTAATGTACGCAGGCATTCGTTGATGACACTCATATGATATTTCTCGTCAAGGTTTTTTGAAATTCAAGTTTTACATTTACTCTGCTTTTGCAGCAGTGTTGAAGATTCGTAGCCTGTTTTTCTTTAATATTTTTGTTCTTGTTCATATTTTTTTTAACATTCCAAGATGTCGGTTTTGCCTTTCATATTCGTTGTCTTATAACACTATTTGTTGATATAGTACTGCCCAGGTTACAAAGCTCTTTGTGTTTTATATCCCTTGATCGTTAATTCTGAGTGAGTTACGATTATTATTTCATTGCCGAACGATCTAAGATTTTGAAGTGTTCTACCGTAGTCTGATCGCTGTCAAACCATTTGTCTCGATCGAGCTTGCTCGTTTTGGCTTGTCCAGTGGCTGCCTGCAACCATTTACACGAAGCGGGGCCTTTCCGAACTTTTTGACCGTTTTCGATGCCTAACTGTCGATGAAATCCATTGCCAAGTCAGGGTCCCGAGCCTATACCTTCAGCTTGGTACTATAATGATATAGTGTGTTTCACTTCTCACCTTCACACCCTTGTGTCTTCCTTCTTTATTTTCCGATGTATTTCAATTTTTGGTCAGTAATACTTTGCTTTAAAAGAGTTCAGCAATGGCAAGCTTGTTAGACCATTTTATAGTTTTCCGTAATTCAATTAACTACATAAACATTTAGAACAGTTTTGGTACCAAATTGGCGAGTCCGCCTGTATTTCACACCCGTTTCGTCATAATAGTATCTTTTATACGGCAGCTTTCGTCTCGTTTTAGAACCACGCTCTCTCCCTGAGCGTATTTGAGCCGCGGCCTTTCGCCTGTTTCTTTACGATTTTTAGGGTAAGCGGTCACATTTCCCGGATTTGTCTACTTATTTGGTACTCACACAGTCGTGACTGTCGTCAGAGCAATTTGATATCATAACAGGCTAAATTTTGGAGACCAACGTGGGGCTTTGTTGTTCCTTGTTCTCGTCAAGGCGCCTCATTTTGGATTTGTTGTCTGTTGTCATTTACATTGTTGTCGCAAACGTTTTTTTGTCTTCTCAAGGTAGTATGGACTGGTAACCCGTTTTTTTTCTTAGTAACATATTATCCCGAGTACTTTTCGTGTTTTCTATTTGTCTTTTCCTGTTTTCTCGTGTGTTCTATTTGTCTTTTCTTGTTTTTAGTGCGTTTTTATTTGTTTTCTCTATCAAAGATGTGTTTTTTCTTTGTTGTCATTTATGTTTACATTTCTTTTATTGTTTTCTATTTTGCTCTTGTCTTTTATTATTTTATAGTTGTTTTTTTGTGTTTTCTTGTTGTTTATCGCCTTTTCGTGATTTTCCGTGTCTTTTCTTGTTTGTAGTATCTTTTTAGTCGTTTTTACCGTTGTTTCTTGTCTTTTTTTAGCCAGTTCATACTGCCGAGTTGTTTAGTTTTACTTGGTGCAGAAGTTGTCCCGTTTCAGTCGGATTTACTGCCGGATTTCGATGATTGAAGGTACCGACCTTGTCACCTTGTCTTTTTGAAGGAATAGTTGGAATTTCGATTCCCTGTCGTTTATATTGTTTAGCCTTGGGCTAAGTTGACACTTTTTGTTCTACCGTACCGAACTAACGTTGAAGTTAGAGAAGTTTATAGATTTTGACGTTTGATGATTACCGATTTTGACGTTTTGTTTTGTTGTTGTTTGGTGTTGCACCGCTTTGATTTTTGGTAGGCAGGTTGGAATCATTTTTGCCTTCATTACCGTGGTTTGGTTTGTTGATAAGTTGTGGTTTGTCGTTGGTGTCCCTCGGGCCATCTTCTTAGTTGGTTTGACGTAGTTATTTTCGTTTAACTTTTATCGCATTCTCATTGTTGTCATGTATCGCCCAACTTTGTTTACCGACTTTATCGTGGACACCCTTAACATTTTTCGCACTTTCTTGCACACTTACCGTTAGCATTTAGCGAGTCTTTACCGCTGGTCGGAATGTTTCGTACTTGTTGACGTTTTGTTGTCGCTTACCGTATCTTTTTTGTCTGATGACATCATGTTGTCTCGTACCGTGTTCTTTGTGAACAATTTTATTGAAGCTTTTGAGCTTTGTGTGACACCAGGGCCCGGTAGTTCGCATGAAGCTTTTTAAGTGTAAAGTATTAAAGTATTTAAAGATTTTTGACTGTTGATGTGTAGTGATGCCCTGTTGTTTTTATGGCCTAGCGCTCTTTTACCGTACCGTTGGCCTTCGCCATTTTAACGGCACGCGTCATCGAACGCCTACACCATTGGAGACCTTGCTCTTCAGGACTTTCGTTTGGTGTTTCGTGTTGGAGTAAATTTCGAGCTCGCGCTTAGCGGTTTAATATAATATAATAATATAATATTAATAATAATTTTTAATCAAAGTATTGGTTTGGGTGTTAAGGTCCCCCAATTCCATATCTTGTATTCCGTTAAATTCTTCTCAAGACGTTCCCACCACGTTTTCCTCGGTCTTTCTTTTCTATTTCGTTCCTCTGGTTCCAGGTTAAATATTTTTTTGTTAAACCTTCAACACTCAGTATAGTTATTGGCTGAACCACCTCACACCAGCTTGTTATAAACATTTAAAAATTGTTCTTGAAAAGGATCAAGTAATTTATTGAATATAACACAATGAAACAAAACTAAATTGACTACTGCATTACGTGGTTATAACAATCCCAATGGCCTAAATGTTTGAATAACTATACCCATTTGTCTTCTAGCACCAACTGATCTTCATAAAATAACTTAGGTTTGCTTTACTCACATCTAATTTTCCTCAAAGCAATGTAACAGGAATAACCTGCTAAATAAGTCAACATGGGCAATACCTACATCAGTTTTAACCTTTTCTGCAGCTTATGAATCAACAACAATACGAGGATCAAACAAATGTGCCTTGAGGGCACCAATATTATATTCTTCATCATTACAAAATCTGGATAGTGCAAAACTGTCGTCATTTTAGAGTTAGTCATGATTGAATTCAAAGTTTGGTAGCAGAATTATACTAAATTTATTTACAGGAGAGTTCATCAATTGGCTGTTGCAAAGATAATAAGGTCAGACTAGCATTGTGTTTCGAAGATTGAAAGGAAACGTATCTGAAAGAAACATATAAATAATAAGTAAACCATTTAATAATTACCTTAAGTAAGCTGAGATATGATTTTCATAAGAGCTGCTGAGTTAAAAGATTGGATGAACTGTGAACGTGCACTTTAGATAAAAGAAATAATCGGTATACACTTGGAAAGTAAAAAAAATACTTTCATGTTCAAAAAATATTAAATGAGCTAGTATACACTTGGAAAGTAAAAAAATACTTTCATGTTCAAAAAATATTAAATGAGCTAGTTTTGCGGTTTAATTAGTTTACAGCACTTAATTGGTACGCCAGGTTAATGATAAATATGACGAAGTACATAACCATAACTATCTTAAGTTATCTCAATCTCACATTTGAAGCAATAAAGATTTGTGCAAGCTTAGGTTCAAAGTAATTTCGATGACAAATAATTGTAATATTATGAGTATTTATTTCATATATCCCCGAAGAAGAACATTGCATTGTATAATTTGAATGAATTGCCTTAAGAAATTACTGCTTTCTAATGCTGTTGTTAGTGCCACTTTCGTTTTGTTTTTAGTTGTTATAGAAACGCGATTAGTGGCCTAGCATTACCGCTCTTATTAGGAAAACACATACATTTGGAATACTTAGTACTGTATTACTAAACTATAAACGTACTGACAAGTTGGGTCATTTTGGAAGCAACGTATAGCTATTGTGAATAACAAATATGCAGATGTGTGTGTTATTAAAAAGTAGTAAATCCCAAGATGCCTATCAGTTTCAATCTATTGCATTGATACTGTTACTATCTGCAAACTACTGCTTACTTTGTCAGGCGCTGTTAAAATTGCCAGAGACTAATGTTGAGCTATGTAACTGCTTAGTAAAGCTCATCAAAACATTATTTAAACCCAACAGCACCATACAGTTTATTTATGAAGATGCTATTGTGTTTCCAGAACAAATGCTCAATCCTCGTATTCTGATTGTTCCTGAACGACCAATTGAATTGTCACTACAACTGCACAATAATTATGTCATTTTTACTAAAGGAGATATTTCTTTGAACAAAACCATTATGAAACTACAGAATACTTCCATATGGAGTCAAAGTAACGGCCCACGTGGAAAATATCTCATCGTAATATCTAACAGTGACATTTTAAATAAAACCATGGCGATTTTATGGAGTTTTGATATCACAAATGTATATTTAGTGGTAAATGAGGCTCAAGACTCGTTAAAATTATACACATCGAATCCATTTAATAAAGAGGGTAAATGCTTAAAGCGGACTGAAATTCGTTTTGTTCAATATTGCAGTAATTATATCAACATAAGCTTTTACAACAGAATCAAAAAGCTAGAAGGATGCGATTTGAAGGTGGAAGTGCCCGTAGGTGTCTTCGCCTCCAATGACATAGGAAGAAAGTTCACTTTTTGTACAGTTTTTGAAATAGTTCGGTTAATGGGAAGAGTTTTAAAATCAAACGTATCAGCTATTCCATTTACAGACGCGTTACGTAATCGGAGAGAAGATATATGTCTCACTACGAAAATCTTTCGGCTCGTACATTTATACAAAGAGTATGATGTAAGCGAATGCCTCATTCAAGACACGGTCGTGTGGATTACTCCTAAGCCATTGAGAGTTTCCAATATAAAGCTGATAGGTTTAATATTCCAAGCAAGTTCCTGGAGTCTGATTGTTGCAATATTGCTTATAATAGCGACTGCTTTGTATTGTGCTGCAAATGTTTCTTCAACAGACTCAAAATTCAGAAGCTTTCAGAAGTGCTTATTGGATATTTCGCAGTTTACGTTTGGCTACGGCATTTCTATTTCTCCAAAAACCATGAGTTTACGAGTAATCGTGCTGTTTTACTTGATCTACAGCATGCACATTTCTGCTGTTTTTCAAGGCAGACTTATCAGTGTCTTGACACAACCGCTGTATGAGCGAGCTGTAACAACCCTAGAACAATTTTCTGAATATTCCTTGCCCATTATAACTATTGAACACGTGTATGGTATTATTAAAAGTTATTCGCATGAACCTGTCTATGTAAAAATTTATAATAACATTAGAATTTTGCCCGCGAAGACATACAATGTGACTGAAATCCTGCAAAGAGTGGCTTATTCTCGAAACTGCACTATGGCCATAGCTTACAATTTGTTGACTAAAATGCACCCTAGAGAAGCTGAAATGGTAACCGTATTAAAGGGAAACGTTGGACTATTGTCTTTGGACATTGTAGCGATTATGAGAAAAGGCCACTATTTTTTTGATACTTTTAATAGTCTTTTACGAAGGATAACTGAGAGTGGATTGTACGAAAAGATATATTCGGATCTTGCTGCAACCATAGCAACATCCAAAAAAAAGGAGCAGTCCTATAGGATGATTACCTTGTCCATTGAGCATTTCTATGGAGCCTTTATCTGTTGGGCTGCTGGAATGTTACTAGCGATGTTTGTATTTGCTGTGGAATTGTTAAATTTTTATTTAAAAAAGAAGCAATGATTTTCTAAATAAACCACTAAAAATGTGAATACGATTATTAACCCCGATTATGTGAAAGTGAAATATTTGGGCTTGTTTAATAATAATGGTGAGGCACTAACACCCCATGAAGGAGCTTGGCCGGCAAGGCGGAAGGTTAGAGCTTCCGTATCCTCGCTCTCACACCCGGCTGTCGCGTGTCAAATTCATGACACATGGTGATGTGGTGAGCACCACGCATTAGACAACCGCATTATTACCCCTTGTTCTTTCGAACGCAGGTTCCCAATTATTTAAAGCGACTGGGTAGGCCGCCCGCCAGGCATCGATCTGGGATTTGAACTCCAGACTTCCGCGCCGCAGTCCGATGCTCTAACCATCAGAGCCACGCTGGCGTTTTGGGCTTGTTTGCATGTTATAAATATCTTGTAGAAACTCTTTCTTTAATTGTAAATGACTGTTAAATAGTTGTGTTTCGTTTTATGGTATGTATGTATGTACAGTTCCCGTGTGAAAAAAATGTACTTTTAGGTGGTATTGTATGTTCGTTCGGTTTGACATGAAGATCTGAAATGAAACATTAATACGCTTCTTTTGTAAGTAAAAAAAAAATAAAAAGATGTTTTAGAAAATTGCCTTATTCAAAACTAGTTATTATTATCAACATTGGTGGTTTGATATGCACATGGCATATTTATTAGAAAATCGTACGACACTCATTAATGACCAATAGAAAAATTAGTTCACGAGCCGTAACCAGGACAACAACAAAAATTTCTTGGAAATTTTTTGTAGCTAGACCAACCTATCTGTGAGGGTTTGTGTCGTTACGATTTTCTTACCGAATCTGCATTCGAGCATTAATTCATATCCGGAAATTTTTTTGAGTGCGTTCCAACAACGTCGTATTAATTTGCCCAAGCGGGACGCGAGGGCAAATTAGGACGTTGTTGGACTGCAATTAGAATTAATGCTCTTATGAGATTATATGTGAAAATTTATTCATCTATTGTAAGTATAGTATGTTATGAGGAGAAAATCTTGATACTAAAATGTTGGATTGTCTTTATGAGTCCTCACGAGAAGTAGATAGATTTTTTTGGGAAAGTACCTTTTCTGTTTTAAATACATCAAAGTATCATCAATGAAAGTTGATTAAAATTTAAACTATGGTCCCAGACAAAGTTAAAGAAATATCGGCTCACCTATGAAACCGCATGTATCACATTACTACTTTTGAGGTAACAGGGTTTCATGAATGTAAGCTGATATTTCTGAAACTTTGCATGGTACCCCAATTTTACATTTTGAACAACTTTCCTTAATGATATTTTGACGTATTTCGAACAGAAAAGTTGCTGTGCCTCAGTAAAAATTGTTTTCCGCCAATCGTACTGGAATTAATACATTATTGATAAAATTTTGGTGAGCAAAGTCAAACATTCCATTACATCAGCCGTTGCTAGGTAATTTACAATAAAACTGTACAGGAATAATATTCCCGTCCTAGGCAGGGAATATTCGAGTACTATTTCCTATTTTTTTTAATTACTCATAGCGATCGGCGGAGAAATAGTATTTGTATCTTGTACAAAAAGCAACATTCCCAGACTCCTGTGTTGTGGGGCTCGGCATTCGCATCACCCAACAATATTTACAGTTGTCTGGGAATGTTACGCTTTTCGTCCTAGATACACAATGTACTATTATTTGAAATCCGCATTAAAGTACCTCGAAATCGTCATTAAAATGCGAGAAATCGGCAGTAAAGTAATCCACTGTTTTACGACTTTTGTGTAAGTGGCGAGGCGACAGATAAACGTCAACCGACGTTAACATAACCTACAAAAGTTGGTTAAAATGTTGTAATTTCACGATTTCTCGATTTCAAATACAACATAATGTATTCCTCGGCACTGATGTTCCTTTTTATCCCTCATGTGGTTTATTTGCCTTGGCCCTACGGGCCTCGGCCACTAAATCCACATTCGTGATAAAAAGCTAAACTTCAGTGCCTTGGTATATAAACTACTATTAAAGCTAGCATTCGTGAGAGCTCATGAAGACCAGTCCAGCAGTTTAGTATTAACATTTCTGCTCAGAATTTTACGAAAAATATCGCTATGTGTGGTTTCTCGCCATTTTAAATAAATATTGTATTAAGTGAAATAAATTACTTTATGTTACACTACGTTAAAAAATAGTGCTCTAATAGATAGGTTAGCGTTTCTAAAGTGGCTTTTTATTTCACTAGTTGTTACGGTATCAAATGGTTCTTACGACACCCGCGGATAGGCGAGTATCAAGTGCTAAATAAATCCGGAAAATGGGGCACGCTCACCCTGAGAAAACGTTAAAACAGGCTAAAGGCCTCGGCTCGAATGCGCTCAGAGAGATGGGAGTGGGTCAATACGGTACGCCACAGGGCAAGCGTGTCAAAATATATATATAGGGTGTGTCGAAATAAAAGGGCGCCACCAGATCTGACTCGGGATATCAACGTTCGACCGGACCTGGACGGTCAAACGGGACGAGAAGTACCCAAAGTACTGTTTCGGGAAAATATTCAAATAACTACTTCGGGAAACCTCGGTGCGGCGACAGACACAAACACCTACCTGGAATGTTCATCCGCCACGTCCGGGTCTCGCCCTTACAATGGTTTTAACACAATACCGCAGTCACCCTGAAAACAAGCGTACACAGAACACAAAGGTGAAATTAAAAAACGGTACACTTCATACATCTATTAAGCCACTCCTCGTAACCAGACAAACACTTTACTCAACAATTTGTAATAGGGCCAGATTACATCTCCAAGCGACCGAGCACTGCTGAGTGTCAAAGCACAAAGCATTAACTATTAATTTACACCGGCCTCGCAACACAAAAAGGTTAGATTTTAGCCAGAGTGTACTCCTGCATGGATATTTAATTTACAGAAACAATAGCGGTTTCGCACCACAAAATGTGAGATTTTAGCTAGAGTGTACTCTCGCCTTAATATTTAATTTTACAGAAACGATAGCGGTTTCGCACCACAAAACGCGAGATTTTAGCTAGAATGTACTCTCGCCTTAATACTTAATTTTACAGAAACAATAGCGGTTTCGCACCAAAAAAAAGGGAGATTTTAGTTAGAGTGTACTCTTGCATTAATATTTAATTTTACAGAAACAATAGCGGTTTCGCACCACAAAATGTGAGATTTTAGTTAGAGTGCACTCTTGCATTAATATTTAATTTTACAGGAACCATAGCAGCTTTGCAACACAAAATGTGTGATTTTAGCTAGAGTGTACTCTTGCTTTAATATTTAATTTACAGAAACAATAGCGGCTTCGCACCACAAAATGTGACATTTTAGTTAGAGTGCACTCTTGCATTAATATTTAATTTTACAGAAACCATAGCGGCTTCGCAACACAAAACGCGAGATTTTAGCTAGAGTTTACTTTTGTCTTAATATTTAATTAACAGTAACAATTGCTGTTTCGCACCACAAAATGTGAGATTTTAGTTAGAGTGTACTCTCGCATTAATATTTAATTTTACAGAAACGATAGCGGTTTCGCACAACAAAACGCGAGATTTTAGCTAGAATGTACTCTTGCCTTAATACTTAATTTTACAGAAACAATAGCGGTTTCGCACCAAAAAAAGGGAGATTTTAGTTAGAGTGTACTCTTGCATTAATATTTAATTTTACAGAAACAATAGCGGTTTCGCACCACAAAATGTGAGATTTTAGTTAGAGTGCACTCTTGCATTAATATTTAATTTTACAGGAACCATAGCAGCTTTGCAACACAAAATGTGTGATTTTAGCTAGAGTGTACTCTTGCTTTAATATTTAATTTACAGAAACAATAGCGGTTTCGCACCACAAAATGTGACATTTTAGTTAGAGTGCACTCTTGCATTAATATTTAATTTTACAGAAACCATAGCGGCTTCGCAACACAAAATATGTGATTTTAGCTAGAGTTTACTCTTGTCTTAATATTTAATTTACAGTAACAATTGCTGTTTCGCACCACAAAATGTGAGATTTTAGTTAGAGTGTACTCTCGCATTAATATTTAATTTTACAGAAACTATCGCAGCTTCGCAACACAGACTTGAACACTGAGTTCGCACAGACATGCAACGGATTAATTTATTACAGTTTTTACCTTAATACGAGCTGAACCCGTGGTTGGTGGTGGAATTCGAGACAGCGTCGGCGTGTCGCCTACACACTTGGTACGGAAACTGGGAGACTACAACGGCGTCCGTCCTTATCCTTCTTGCAGAGCAAAAACGTGACTCGACTCCCTTTGGTCATATCACTAATAACGATGTAGCCGATAGACAGACAGGGTAGCTTCAGAAGACAAATGTAATCCCACCTCACATAGGTTGGCGGATATTGGCGTAAACGCGCCTACATAACTTTGAACCCTTCGACAACTCGTGGACGATCCTCCTACATAACACAACCTCGGCACAAACATCACCGCAGCCAAGCAGCGTCTCCTCGTAACCAAAAAGGATACATACGAGAGGCAAAAGTCCCTAATAAACTGTTGGCGGCAAGACGATACTAACGCCATCATCCTTCACTGGCGGAACTAAAAGCGTAAACAAAAAAAATGGCGCCAATTTCAAATATTTTTACTGCTCAAAAATATAGTAAGAGCAAAAATTAAATTCATAAGGAATGCTTACGGAATTTTGGAGTCGTATTATAACACTACAAAATATGAAACTGTCTATGACACTGGCAGTTGCTATTTTTTATGGTGCTATAATACAAGACTTGAAAATTCCATAGGTATTCCTAATGAATTTACTTTTCGTTCATACTATACAGGGTGGTACCGATCTATTTCGGGAAACTTTACCAAAGTATCCCAACGTCCAAATGAATGTAAAACGTTTAGAGAAATCTGTGTTCTTAAATGCTTCTCAACCAAGATGTTAAAACTGTAATCCCTCCATATTCACAAACTTACTAAATTTTTTTGGCATCTTACTACCTGTAACACATGCACTTCACAAATCAAGAAACATTTCTGCGAATCGTGTATTAGTTAGGTACATCTTTTTGGCAGAATACTTTATTAATATTCATAAACACCATTAACAATAAAAAAAATTCACATGCTACAAAAGTATAATTTATTCATATAATACAGTAAAACTGGTTTCAGCAATAATTAATAAACGTAGTAATAATAACGCCTATACCTAAGTGAAAATTAGAATACAATATTAACAATTTGTCAGGTCATTTTGTATTTTAATTAGCCACCTAGGCTTTAGGGCAGCGTGCCCGTATGTTAAACCCTTTTAGTTACTTATTTGGCTTCATCGCCTAATTCCATAATAATGATTTTGCACATATTTGGCCTCAAGCGTAGTATTTCTCGTCATCTGGGGCACCCCTTTGTTGGTACTTTGACAGCCGGGTGTTAACGCTCGCAAAATTTCCGAACCTTCTAGAAATTACGCTGTTGGTGCGACTGCGAGGCCTCGCGCTCTCTTTGTCACCGGAACGTATTTGTTTTATTGGGCGCATCGCCATTGGCTGTCGAGAGTCACGTGGTAACGCCGTTTTGGCTCACGCCACTTCGGGCGTCGTAACGCTTCTTGCTCGGCAGTTCAACTCAGGCCATTGAACAAGGGAGGTGTGTGTCGTTTAGCGGCGATCTTATTACGCCAAGGCGTAGGTGTGATGGAATTCCATGCCCGGTTCTACGTCGTCACGATAGGGAGTGTTCCCTTTAGCTCGTTATGCGAGGATCCCGTTGAGGTAGGACATAATTGGGCTAGCTTTGCCGTCGTAGCGGCGTTTGTTGAAACGTCAGCCTTTGTCGCCATTTTGAGCGCATCCAGACCATTCACACCGTCGGCCGTTTTAGCGGCGAATTAATTGCCACAGGCAACCTGTTTCCCGCCAGCTGGACCGCATGCCGATCTCTTGGGCCGTCACCATAGAACTAAGGTATTTGTAACCATTGAATCATAACCATTGTTGCGGTGTTGCTTCCGCTTGTACGCTCGCTTCGCGGGGGCGTATTTGTGTGCCGCGGTACTCCATGTGACTAACTTCTTGTGCGCGAGCTTTGCGCCTAACCATGTGAATAATTGCTGAACTCTTGGCATACGTGCTGTAAGGCGGCATCGCCAGTTTGGTCGCAGTAAAATTGCATGTGCGCGAACTTGATGTGAAATCATGTGCACCGTTAAAAATGTACCCTTCGCACCTTAAATTGTTGTCGCGAAGTGGCGTCGCTCGTTTTTAATCTAATCACTTCCCTCACTTGGGCTTTGCTGTGTTTGCCCAAATTATCATGTGAGCCAGATCACTTCTTATCAGGGTGGTGCCATATTCACCAAGTTTTGTGCGAGACCTTTCGTATGTTAGCAACGCCGTCGTGTTCGGCTCGTTGAGTGTTACACGAAGTTATCGATCGCTTGGGCGGCGTAGCACCAGCTGTGTCATATTCTAAATTCGCCTGCGGGCGTTAGGCTATGTAATCCCCTTCTTCTTCTTCTTCATAAGCCTCTTTTTAGGTCCATTCTTGAACATAGGCCTTCTCTAATTCCCTCCATCGTTCCCGGTTTTGTGCTGTTCGGATCCATGCTAACCCAGCTATTCTTTTAAAATCGTCATACCAGCGCATTGGTGGCCTCCCTCTGCCTCTCTTATGTTCATAGGGCCTCCAGTCTAAAATTTTACGGTTCCACCGAAATGTGTCGCTCCTTGCTACATGGCCAGCATAACTCCATTTGAGGCGTGCGACTTTAACACCAACATCCGTTACTTTGGTGATTGCTCTGAGTGTTTCGTTTCTAATTTTGTCTCGTCTTGTCAGGTTCACCATGGCTCTTTCCATACTTCTTTGAGCAATTCTTATTGTTTCGATGTTATATTTAGTGGTTGTCCAGTTTTCCGCGCCATATGTTAATACTGGTAGAATGCATTGTTCAAATAATCGCGTTTTAAGATGTTGAGCTATATTTCTTTTTCGGAGAATGAAGGACAATTTTCCGAAAGCCACCCATGCTAATCTGATTCGCCGTTTTATTTCATTTTTTTGACTGGTTCTATCTAGCTCAAACCTCTGCCCAAGATAAACAAAATTTTTTACTATTTCTATTTCTGTTATATTATATTATATATATATATAATAATTCACGACGTTACTGTACTAAATGCATTTAATACTGGCAGCGACCATAGACTCGTAAGAGCACTAATTAATATAAACAAGACCTTAGAAAGGAAAAAAATGATAAAGAATGCGACGAATAAAATAAAAGCAGAAGAAATACGAGAAAGAAGAGAGCTGCACGAAGAAATAATAAACAAAAACTTGGGGAAAGTTAACATCAATGAATGTATGGACACGGTGGATGAAGTAAATAGCAAAATAACAAACGTAATATGCGCTTCTATAAGAGAATTAAAAAAGATAATACCACATAAAAAGAAAAAGATTATCAGCGAAAACACAAAAGTGCTGATGAACACGAGAAGACAACTGGCTAAAGAAAATAAAAGAGCAACAGAAGAATACTCAAAAATCAATAAAGAAATTAGACGATCTATAAGACAAGACAGAATAAAAACACAAGAACAATTAGTGAAGGAAGTGATCGAACAAAATAAAGGAATGCAATGTCTGAGACAACAAATGGGAAGGAAACAGACCTACGCCCTTCGCAACAAAGATGGAACTATCATTCACAATAGAGATGAAATTTTAAAAATTGTGGAAGCATTTTATACTGAACTATACGAGTCAAAGATCTCAGACTACGTAGAAAACGATATGCCAGCTCAAAAAGTTCAAAATGTAATCCCCCTTTTCGGCCAAATATATCTCAGTAACGCGGCCCCCTTTTTGCCTTGCGAATTGGGTTTCTAACTAATTCGCCGCATCTCTTTGCGGCGCCGGATTCTGCCGACAGCTACGCTGTTCGCGTCGCCTTTGCTGTTGCATAACTCGATTTTTATGAACAAACGTTCCCTTTGTGGGACTCATACGTCAAACTGCTCTTGATTTTGTACAGTTATGGGTGTTGTTTAGTAACAGTAGTGCGCCCATCAGCTGATGCTTATTTATAAGAATTAACCCAATGTTTGCGGCACGCTTTGCTGCCCCAATATAAGAATTGAATAATAGACGCTTATCTAATTAAGAGACGCTTTATTCTTGGTCGATTTGTGCATGTTCTGTTTCAGCGTGCGCCCATCATTGAGAAGATAAATGTACGGTGGCGCCAGTGAGATCCGAGCGTGCAGGTAAGCTTGGTGGTGACATTGCCGTGGCTGAAAGAGCCCCACTTCATGATCTAAGTATTTTTGCCATCACGAAATCGTTGTGTGAGTCGAGTACCCCTATCGACGGAGTGTCTTGAATACTTCGCCCCCGTCTAACCGCCCAGGCCCGGTTATTCGGGTTAAGACAGGTTTGGTGGCGCCCTTTTTATTTTACCGTTATTTACCGACCCTCTGGCCGTTACCCTTAGATAATCTCGTTAAGAACCCCTCCCAACTCCACTGAAAGTCTAGCCGGCCTATCTTGTTGCGGCTGGGTAGCGGCCTAGGAAAACTTTCGTCCCGATTTCGTCCATTACGGCACGCGCCGGCCGTTTTGTTTATGTATGAGCCGGTGCGGTGTCGTAAAGTCATTTCAAGACCGTAACAAATTCTTAACCAAAAGTTGTAAGTTTATATTAGATTTTCATAAAAAGTACTAGCAATGATTAAGAGAAGCTAACACATTATTCAGCTTAGGTATCTAATATTTAGCTTAGTCAAATAAACAAACCCTATTGAACTGTTTATGTTTGTAAATGCTAGCAGACCCTTTTGGCCTTGTTCTAGACAGGGGTAGGAGGCAATTAGAAATGTGAAACCTTCCCCATAAAATATAGACAGGGTTGGACACCACCCGTGCCCCATTTCATTAATTAATGCCGCTTGCTAACAGTTCACTTAAAAAGGTTTAAATAAACAGTAAGTACTGCAGTTGTACAGCCAAAACAGACACTTTTAAGTTCCATAAATGTGCTTAGAGTAGCCGCACTAAATCCAAAGAAGAAAAAAATGTATATGTTGTATAGATCACAACAAAGGCATTTCTACAACTTGAAGAGAGCTCTATTTCGGTCAAAAAATAAGCTAACGTAACCACTGCATGCAATCAAGCAAATACAGAAATGTTTAAGGCTCTTGAAAAGAGTCTCGATTCTGCTGGGGTGGAATTTATTATGTCGCAAGTTCGTAATGCTCCCAAAAAATGTCCAAAGCGGACAACTAAAAATAAAGTGTTTGCGTTGGCATTATATAAAAGAGGGCCAAAATGTTATCGATGTTTAAGTAAATTTTTGAAGTTACCATCACGGGTAACACTGCAAAAATATTTACAACGCCTTTCCTTTGAAACTGGGATAAACAATGCGCTAATGAATCGCCTCAAATTAAAAGTTAAAAAAATGGACAAAGGAGATAGATTGTGTACTTTAATTTTTGACGACATTAAACTTTCTGATCAATTAATGTATGTTAAATCTGCAGGCAAAATTGTGGGGTATGTAGATCTTGGCTCTTTGGGAAGACGAAATGCTATTGCTAATCATGCATTAGTATTTATGATAACTGCTATACGAAAAAAGTGGAAACAACCTATTCCTTATTATTTTACACAAGACACTATACAAACAGCGCATTTAAAAGTGATAATAAAAGAACTTATATTGGCTTTACATGCAATGGGTCTGAGGGTAGTATGTACAATCCGTGAATTAGGAACTACAAACAGAGCAGCACTAAATCAGTTACAACAATCATCACTCTATTTGACCCACCCATTTGCTGAAATTAAAAAGAAATGCTCTATTAAAAAACAACATACAGTTTGAAACAAATAAAATAGCAAAATTAGAGCATAGGTATTATTAAATGTTATACATATGACAAAACCAAACGATTCCAGTGTTTATACAAAATACAAGATTATTATTTTGAACTTCAAAGAAATCCAAAACTCAAAATGAGGGTATCAATAGCTGCACAGACATTAAGTCATATCATAATATGTGCCATAGAATCGATATCCAATTCTCCACAACAACTTCCTGCTGAAGCTATATTTACAGCTAAATTTGCCGATGACCTGAATAAGCTTTTCGACAGTTTTAATGGGCGTCCGTTGCATCCTGACGTGGGGAAAAAGTTGCGATGCTGTTTATCTGAAAAATCAGAGCATATAAGATTTTGGAATTTAATTAAACCATAAATAAACACCTGGACATTTATAGATAAAAATGATTATTCCAAAGTTATCCAAACATTACTAGTGAATGACAGAAATACTAATGATAAATGGCTACAAAATCGTTGATATTTTAACTTTCTCTTATGGCAAATAGTATTTAAACGTTTTCTAAGTCATGGAATTGCCATGTTTCGTTAAATTTTAGGCAACCTCTATATAAAAATGTTGATTACAAATAAAATAGTAGTTGTTTTATTGAATTAGGGGCCGGTTGCAGAAAGCAATGTTAAGTCTGGTGTTAGCTAACGCGACGTCAAAGTGAACAAAAACGAATCAAATCTCAAATGTTTATGGTAACTAATACATTAGTAAACAAAATTTGATGCGATTTTGTTCACTTTGATGCGACGTTAGCTAACACCAGACTTAACATTGCTTTCTGTACCGGCCCTAAAAGTGTCACTTTGTTTAACAAGCAATTATTGCAAGTCAAACAGAGCCACTTTTAATCCAAATAGTGCATACTATTTTTTCTGCAACCTAGAAAAGTACAAAATTCAAAATTTTAGATGATTGATTGCTTTTGACGTTACTTATTTAAAAACTATTATGACAAGTGCATCCATAGGCGACCAGTTAGACCTTAATTTTAGTTTATAGGAAATAATTGCTATTTATGTTACAAGTATAAAATGAAGGACTTCTTTTGGGTGAACCGCAGTGTACGGTAATGCGAGCGATGTACATAAAGAAGGCCAACTTTAATGAAACATTGGAATTGTATATATATATTTATTTTTATAATTAATAATAAGTACATTTTTATTGTTACTCTTTTCTCACTTGGGTGTTATCCTGTAATAAAATAATTATTAGGTAATTTAATACCAGTAGAATTGTTCTGCAAATTGAGAAATAAGATTGAGATGACAAATTGCAATAAAATTGAGAATTAATTAAATTCCTCTATTTATTTAAAATAGTAATATTTAATAAAACATTATTTTTAATATTAAGAACCAAAGTAAATACTTACAATTAAGAAATGTTTTTGAATATGTACTTTGTAAATGCGATTAAATTAATTATCGGTATGAGGTGGCAGTATTATAGTACCTTTGAAAGAGGTTTTAGTAAAGTTTTCGAAAATTAATTTGGAAGGATTCCAGAAAGTCAACAACACTGATTTACAGTTATCAATTGAAAAAAAAAATACTGCAATAATACTAGCAGTCTTTTTTAAATCTCGTGGGTAGAATATGTTCAAGAAATTTATTGACAAATATAAATGTGTAATAACATTAGTTAAGCCAATTAGGTATTTTTTTTGTAGAAAAAGTAGGTAATATGATGGACATTTTACTTACCATGTTAATTCACACACCACTTATAAGAACAAGACACCAAGCCAAATAAACAATATACCAAGACAAAATTACAAAAGCGACTGCACACCAAGAACTTTAAGCAGTAATGTTGCTGATATCAGGTAGTTTTACAGGTGGGGTTGATTACCTGAGTTTTTGGAATAGGAAGTAGACACTTAAATACGTATACAAATTATCCATCATAACAATAAAACATAATATTTCCTTTATATTTGGGATATTCCAAAAGCAGATAAGTACTTAATTGTCCCTATTTTCAGAAAATTGTAGGTTTGTCTAAATATAGTGCTTTTAGAGATCAGCAAATTCCAGGAATTTAGTTTTTGGAAACTGTCCCAGTGACATTTCCACTAACTAGATTTACAGCATTGTAACAATAATTAGCATTTAATACTGAACACAAAAAAGAAGACACTATTCAATTCAGCAGTATCGGCTGTATCCAATATGTAGGAAAGTGGCCTGGAGGCTATCCAAAAATTTCCAATCTCTAGAGTGCTTTTAAAACTTTCTTTAGTGCAACAAAAGTTATTAGATTTGTCCTACATTTTAAATGCGGCATATGCCGCGGGCTTCAGCTAGTTGTAGCAAATAATGCAAATGCGTCTGCTGAAATCTGCAGCTGCATGAAAACCAAATTAGAAGGGGTGCACAAAAGGCCACAAATTCGAAACAAGGACACCATGGATATACAAAATCAGTGCGCCTGCTGGCGTTGTAATATTATTTGATGAATTATGCCTAAAATGGATTCGAAGTACCGGAGAACTCGTCAATTTGGTACCAAGACTGCTATGAAGGTTTAGGTAGTTAATTGGATTACTAAAGTTGTAAAAATGACCTCACATAGATTATAATGATAAAGTAAATTGCAGTGATATGTCAATGTCAAAATGTGCAATTGAAAAAGTGATTCCTTCGCATTCGACGTAATTTTACTTATATTATCATAGGTTTCCGCCTTTGTATCTTCAAGAACATCCATTTTTTAGGGTATCAGTTAAAATTTAATAGAAAACAGAAAAACTCCAAATTTTTTCACATTAAATTTCTTTGAAGTTTATTTATTATCGGTAACTGTGAATCGTCAAGAATAATCGAAAATAGCACACTTTGAAATTGAATAAAATTTGTCAAATGATTTTTGAACGTAAGCAACACTTTAGAAAGTTACTACCAATTCAATATTTGAAATCAGGCTAACATAAAATACTGTATACAAGTCGTACATAATATAAGGCTTTAATGTCTCGCCCTCTTTATTTGACTATCTCGTTTCATTCGCTGATCAAATAAACCGGGCTCTACAATAACGCCCTATATTATGTACTCGTTGTATAAACTACTATTACTTACTATATACGAGTATGTATACATTCAAACATTCATTTCATAATTATGAGAAATACCCCTTAGAAATTCCAGAACATTTCTATTGTGGAAATCTTGTACAAGATTTTTACTTCATTTTACGATAAAGGAAGTATTGGATTCACCCCAAAAATTCGAAACTCAGTTTTCAACAGATCTTCACGTTTTAGAGTCCTCTGAAACAAAAAAACATATTTTTGTTCATTGGTCTGTGTATGTGTCTGTGTACCAGCCTGTGAACAGAATATCTCAAAAACGAAAAGAGGTATGGCGTTGAAACTTCATATATAAGTTTTGTGTACTATGTAGATGAGACAACAAATTTTTGAAGAAAATCGCATAACCGGCAGTAGGTGTTTACTATTGTGATTTTTCAGTTTTTTTCGATTCTTTCAAAAACTGCTCCAACGATTTTTTTCAAACTTTACATTTTTAATATATTTTTCATGTGTATTGATGTGAGATAGGTGCTTTTCCAGTTGAATACTTCTAAAATGTGTTTCTTTTGTTTTTTTCTATTTGTTTTAATAACTCCTATTTTAAATAGAACACCCGGTATATTCGATTTGAGAAATGACATTTAGAACTTTAAAGTTATTATTGTAGAGATTAGTAATGTCAGAAAATTATTGAATTATTTTCAATAATTTTCTGATATTAATTATCTCCACAATGATAACCCAGTATATTATTACATTTTTGAATTCAGCTTAAAATTTTAGAGAAAATTTGTCTCTTTAACGAACACTGTGTTTTGTACCGTTTTGTAGAATTTTTAGTTTTGAATTTTTTTTACAAATGCTTAAAAATTAAATTTTTGGCTAATTATAAGATCACTGTAAAAGGAAGTTGTGTGAGTGTATCACACCAGATTTTGTTTGTGTATATCGGTTTCGATGTACTTCCACTTTTTTATTAGCGGCTCGTTCCCAGCAACTAAATGTTGAAAAAATTATTCTCTGCCTCGCTGGATTGTCTTCAAGCCAAAAATCAGCTTTCAAATTGTGGGGTGATTCATAGAAAGTTCAGTCTCTAACCGCAGATGTGCAGCTTCGGCATGATTACTGGTTCGGTCTCTGTTTCTTAACACACGATTATAAACTGACCATAGGTCTGGAGGAAAAACAGCAGGTCGGCTTCCATTTCCACGACGAGTTGGACGTCCTACATAACCATTGCAGGAATGGTTCCACTTCGATGGGCAACATATGAGATAGCTCATTAATGCGTTATCCAAGTCGTCTATGGACACAAACGCTAACGACGTTATCGCATCGTTATTGCATCGCCCCATTAAGTGAAGCTAATCCAAATGTTGCCGTATACGTTTTGAATTCTTCTGGAATTATTAGGTCTTCTATTCGCAACGGAGCTGGGCCTGCAGCGTTAATTTCTCTTCTCTTCCTACGAATAATTTTCTTAAAAGCCGGATTTTTGGGTAAAGCTGCTTGGGCAGCTTGTGATAAATTTCCATCATTAAGATTATGAGACGTTTGCTCCATAGTTTCACCAGCACGGACTTTCATTTTACCACGAGCTACGTCTGCCTCCATCTTTGCTGCGTTACTATCATTGGAATGCTGATGTATTTCGTCGACAATTATGCCATCCGATTATGGATACGACTTTTACACCCATTGTTCTTTTGATCACTTCACCAAAATTATTTTGTTTCACAATTTTATCAGAAACATAACAATCACCATTGCTATGAATTTTCTTTTTTCCTTTTCGGGAAAACACTTCCATTTTTCAAAATACAAAAGTTACTAGGTATATCACAAGGAAAGCGAAGTACATTCTTTAAACACTTAGAGGACAAGTACGTAAAATGCAAAATGTTATCTACTTAAGGTGGGATTGGTATTTTGTAGGACACCATTGAAGTGCGGTGCAAAATACAGCTGATAGCTGAGGATATTTAAAACTTATAACTGTTGTAATGCAGCATGCTGTGTGGATGCTTAATTAATTCAGTAATAATATCCAGATATCTAACGGGTATCATGTGATAACAGTTGTGTGTAGATAACTGGTGGTAGTTGTAATGGGCAACCAGTGTGGTTGTTTACACGAAGTGAAAAGTATCTTGAAGATAATAATCCACGTTTAAATAATCCCGGTAGTAAAGGGCTAGATTTCCTTTAATTGTGAAAGTAATATTTGCATATTTGATACGTAATAGCAAGACAACCTTGTTTACGATCAAATTTGACCAAAGGTCACAGCTATTATTCAGATTAGAACTTCAAGATTGTTTGAAGCCATTTGAATGGGCAAATTTGTGCTTCAACCAGTAAAAGGTGCAAGTGTTTGGTTTTGTGGTATGCTGTGCTACGATATATCCAGATCTTAAGGGACCAGAGAGCTTCAACGAGCTATTTTGGTCTTGAACAACCCAAAGGCGGTGTTTACAGACTGTCATTCAGTTAGGAGCTGATAGAAAATACACTCAGGTACAAGCGATACTTCAAAAAGGTTAGTGCGTATTTCTTTTATTTTATTAAGAAGGAAATAAGAAGTTTGGTATCGCAAAATTAGTGAAAATATTTGTAATTTATATTTAGAGAGTAATTTAGAATATTTATTTTTCTAAATTTACATTGATTCGGGTACTCGACGTTTTCGGAAATTATAATTAGAAATTAACTATTTTGGCTTAGGTTATCTTAATTAATTTTAACATTAAGTTGGAAAAAGTTAGAACATTTGATATATTTGACAACATTTCTATTTTGATTGTTTGTAATGTCAGACCAATCTTTACAATACTAACTGATTGAGTAAGAATATTTAATTAAATGTACAAGAGAGTGTAATTGACCAAAGAAGTCAATTTGGTAATAATTTAATAATTCAGTCTTCAACAATAAGAAGGTTAATAATTTTAACATTAACCCATTCAGCTGAGGACGAAATAGAGTCTCATTGCTTAATAACTGTCTAGCCGAGGTAATTTTTCAATAAGAATCAAATGACATAATTTCAAATGTCATATTTTCATTAGTGAGAGATGTTAATTGAAAATAATTTAATAAGTAAGCAGGTAAGTGCTTGAGAAAATATTCTTGATACTAATTCTTCTTAATAAGCAAGAGGGTAGATATTCATTTAATATTATTTGTTATATAAAATTTTTGGTTTGCAACGTGGAGCTGCGACCAAAATTATATAACACTGTGAACAATTTTCATCCATTGATTTTTACCTGGCCTTTCCAGGAATGAAGCAAGTCTTTCATAATACAGTACAAATTTGAGAACATCCTGTCATATTCTAAATGTCTTGTGAATGCCCCATAAATTTATGGAAACGAGAGGTTAACAACTTGTGAATAGTTAGTTACACCTTCTTTGAGTTTAAATCGAATTGATACGAATTGGTGGAATTGAATTAAATTATCTGAATTGACTGAATTGCGTTGAATTTATTGAATTGACTTTAGAATTAGCTGAATTGAATTGGAATTATTTGCATTCAATTTATTTGTTTTTCGAATTGACGGCATAAACTTAGGATTTTGAACTGATATTGAATTAACTGAATTTATGAGTTTTGAACTTTAGTTTTTAGTTTCATTATATACGAGTATTTCTATCTTTATACCAATTCGTTCTCAAGCTTTCTTCAATTCTATATGTGTGTATTAGTTCTTACGCTATTTGAGATAAATTACTTCGACAATTTAACTGGTGTCATTGTCAACCAATGGCATTATTCAATTTAAAAATAAACTACCAATCGAAGGATTATTTTAGTGAAAATTTAATGCATACACTAAAAATCTCATAAGCCGCGTTTTTTTTGTCACTATGACAGCGGCAAAAGTTTGCCCTAACTTTTCTAGTGACAAAACGGAACCTAACTTTTAAAACGGTCTAATTCTAGTAAGCCTAGCAGAGTTGCTAAGGACCGACGACGGTGCGGTTCTTAGTTCTTTTGCCTTGTTTGTTAATTTAGTGACTTCTACATTACCTAATATGTAAATTAAATATATATTCATTAAATTGTCGTACCGAATTACACTCAAGCTTTTTTTATCGAAGCAAACTTAACATTTATAATTCAAGTTTCCTTGCCTTTAGACAATTAAACTCAAAAAACTGCCAGAAAAAATGACTCGTCCTTCGGACTCATAATTTTTTCAGAGGCAGTTTTTTTCGTTAAATTGCCAAGCAAGAAATTCTCATTAAAATGTCTAGTTTACTTCGACAAAAAAAAGCTCTCGTGTAATTATAAGTGACAATATTTCGAGGAGCTTTATTTCAGCGACAATTTTTTATGTAACTATTATTCTAGTGATAATATTTCGAGGAGCTTTATTTCAGCGACAGTTGTTTCTGTAACTATTTTTTAATGAAAAATAACTTGGATTTTAGTTTTAGGAAAGGATACAATTCAAAGACCACTAGTTTTGTAAATTTATAATTTTAGTGTTAGGAGTATTTTATTGACCATTTTCAATCATTTAACAGTTAAATTGTCAAGACGAATAGGACTCTAGGTCAAATTATTGCCGACAATTTTTGCTCTTCAAATTGTCTCGTTTCCGTTGCTTTAGAAAATAACGACTCGTGCAAGCACTCGGTATTTTCATCGCCACAGAAACTCGTATCTGAATCGCAAATATTATTGTCGGCAATATTTTGATCTATCGTCCTATTATTACTGAAAATATATTCAACAGTTATTGTACCAATACAGGGAACGGATTTAATTTGAATCTTAAAAGAATTGCTTTAAATTCTAAAAAGTCGGAATAAATTAGCTAAATCAATGTGTTATGCTAAAACTACTAAAGCTGTTGCTAAACTGCAATTATGTTTAAAACAGGTTTTGCTATAATTATCAGTGCTACAGTGGTATTTTTGAGTTGTATTTCCACTAATATTACCTGTTTTCCACTGCTGAATATTTTTAGAATTACATGACAACGCAAAATAACTAAATTTAATATACAGCCTGATTTTTTTATCATGTAACAATCCATTATAGAGAAGCATGCATAATGCATGCTTCTGCATAATGGGTTGCCTACAAGTTGTTACATGATAAAAAATCAGCCTGTACGTATAAAAAGATTTAAATATTTGATAATTTTGTACGCCACAAACACCATTTACTAAATCGTAAATAACGTGAACATTAATTTTTATCGAGTTAACCTATTCTTATCTAATTACATATTATTAAGCAATAAAAGGAATCTCAAAACTCTACATTGACTTCCTTTCTTCATTGTGTTTGTTTTTAAATATGTATAAGAGTGATTAATATTAGAGTTTTGTTACTGCTGTTGTTAGATGTATTAATACGAGTAATTCTTTGAAGTAATCGCCCATAAAATGGTAATATTCGTGAATAACAAAAATGTTCTGCTCGTAAACGTTATTCGGTAACCAGAAAATCATTCATGCAAAACACGTTTGCAGCAATGCACGTATTACAACGTTAAGCTACTGACTTTCAGGAATACCACATAAACCAGAATTATACAGTTTTGCAAAATATTAAGCTTTTGTAAAATTTTAAATAAACAGTATAATAAAACACTTAAACAATCTATTATTTTTATGTATAATACTAGGTGAAAACGCGCCCTGTGCATCTAATGTAGCAAACCAACGAATCCTGAAATATTTTTCTCATAGGAGCTAAGAAATCAAGGAATGTGTAACTGGAAATCTCAAACACCAAAAGAAATCAAATATTAAGATTTCTAGATTTTAGCTGCAATAAGCACCTGCATCTAGAATAGCAGACTAAATAATTCTTCTATTTTTCTTATCTTTGAAAAATAGCTAGTCAATAAAGCTTTTTTTAATAACGACAGCGTAGCTAGCTGCTTTACTTTTAGAAAACAACTAGTAGTGTAACTAAAAGTAGCTTTTCCACCCCTTATTAATGCATTTATTTGTATTGTAGCGCCGTAGTGTCCCTCGATCTAATGGCCTGCGCCCTGGCGTCGTTGCTTCTTAGAGTCTTCACGCCTTAGTGTCCCGCGCCCGAGTGATGTCGCGCCCTTCTGCCCCACGCCGTAACGGCCGCGCCCGAGCGGCAGTGTCTAAGTGGCCGCGCCCTAATGTCCGGACCCGATACTTAGTTCCTTAAAAATTTCGGTTTCAAATTAAAGGAGTTTTTGGTAAGTGAAAGAAGAGACAAAACTCTATTAAATTGGAATAGTATTGTTGTATCAGCATTTGGCGGTTAGACGGGATGTAAGCCGATGATGATGCTGATGATGAATTAGAAATAAATAGAAGGTTGAGTGCAAGAGTAGCGAGCGGTTCCATCCATTTCAACTTCGAAATATTTTTTACTAAAACATTAATATAATGTTTAGTAACTCCTAGTTGCATTCATAAGACCTGAACAAGGCTGTCAGCTAGTTCCTGTTGTTCGGCATGGCTGTAAGCATCTTGTCATGATTTCTTTAAAACCCGTTCTGCTTGGTTTTTGGCAGTGACATTTGGAGCCTGCCTCCTCTTTTGCTCCCTTGCTGATTCCAATACAGTGCATTCTAGACGCACTACATGTGCCATCTAATTCCACTTTCATCGACATGTATCCATCAGTGGGTCTTTTACAGTTTGGTCACAGGATTCTGGTCGAAATAAACTCCAGGAGATCTTCCTTATTGATTCGTTGATGAACACTTATATCATATTTCTAGTCAAGGTTTTATGAAATTCAAGTTTTATATTTTGCTTTCATATTCGTTGTGTTAGTTCTTTTTCCGTAAAACTATTTGTTGATATTGGACTTGCCAGGTTACAAAGCTTTTTGTGTTTTCTAGCACTTGATAGTTAATTCTAAGCGAGCTATGATTATTATTTCATTGCCGAAAGAGAAAAAAATGCGCTTAACTTGATACTACTTTACTTGCAATTGTTGATTGTTTAAGATAGAAACAGCTTAGAAACTGTAATAAATATTTTGCATTTTATTCACAAAAAAGCAGAGCAGCCATAATAATTAAATTTGTTTATTATTCATAGTAATTATTTAAATACGGTAATTGATAACTGATAAAAAATAACATTTTTTTACAAACCGATGCTAAACCTAATCTGATAACCTCGAATTTGACATAGACTTACAGTGCCACCAATTTTAAAATTAAAAAAATGTCAATAAACTACGTTTAAAAAAACATGTTTGTAGTTTTAAATCTTCCTGCAACGTGAAAAAAATAGTATATGCAATTTCGAGAGACTGCTATTTTGCTTCAGTGCTATGTGACTCTCGGGCTTGGCCCTCGAGTCACTTCAGCAAAATAACGCATTTCAATCCCTCATTGCATAATTTACTATTATTTTGGCATAAAAAAATTTATCACTACTGGTCTCTTTTTTGTGAATAAAATTCAACATATTTATTACAGTTTTTAAGCTATTTCTATCTTAAACAAGCAATAAATTTAAGTAAAGTTGTGTGAAATTAAGTGCATTTTTTCTCTCTTTCGTCTGATGCCATTATAAATCTTATCAATTTAAGCGGCAAGCAGGAATCTGCATATATAAGATTTCCCATGTTGTTTCTCTATGTTCGCACCTTAAGTGAAACACTCGGTATAGAGTGATTGTAAAACTTTGCGAAAAAGAAACCATGACGGAGAGCACATTTCCCTAGAACATACGGCGTACAAGGTGTATGCCACCAAGTGCAATTAAAAATGTCGCTTTGGCTCTTATGTCTAATTAGTCGGTTATCGGATACACCACAGAGCACACTAAGACAAAGCACGAATCGAGTATGCGTACATTTTCAACACATACTGAAACAGATCGAATTATATAAAGTTGCTGAGCGAAGCTAAACGAGTAACCCAGCAATATAGATTTAATTTAGAAAATGTTAGAAGAAGGTAATTATTAGTTGATGGGCCCAACTTTAATAAGTGCTTGAGAAAGTTGGAGTAGTTTTCCTGCTTAATAATTTTACAACTTTCATAAGTTTTAGGTAAAACTAAAGTAGAACTACAACAACCAATTTATTAATTTAGCCACTATAGTAATACCATTTCAATTGATGAGATTCAAAGCAATCATTGTTGGTATGCCAGAATAATTTCAGATTAAATGGAAGGAGGATAATCCTAATGTCCATATCCCGAACAATATAACCATTAGCAAACATTAAAAACCTTTATATGGCAGTTTATCAGATGGCATATTTTTAGTTTGTGTACCAGCCTACATCAAGTATTTGTGTCAAATTCAAATATTAATAATAACGGTACTAATTTTGTTAATGAAAAGTAAAGACTTTTATTGTGGTTTAACGAGAGGTTTTTAAAATTACCGATAATGCATACACTTTAGAATGGTCGGCGGCTCTTTAATGAATTGGCTTTGTAGGGATAGTTGAGGGAAATATACCGATCTGTACTACAACACTGTTGCTATCGATGTTAAACACGTCAGAAGCCCCAATTCGAAATATTACCTCTAAGCAGTAAACTATTGACGAAGTATTATACCCAGTGTGCAGAATCAATGGATTATACGAAGAACGTTCAAATATAAATTAGAATTTAATATTTATTCAGAAAAAACACAAACAGTCTAATGTATATCATGCATTTTTTTACATAGTCTCCCTCTTTTTGAATGAACTGGTGCTATCTTTCTGGTAGCTTCTGTATTCCACGAGAAAAAAATCTTTTAATAATAATAATTTATTGTGCCAATTACAGAACAGTAATTCCATTTACAATTGACACATTAATGAACTCACAGAAATGTAATGCAAAATAAACATGCCTAATTGTATAAAAACATAATATAACGGGAATAGAAAATAAAATAATTAAACAACTAAAAGGAAAAGTCTACCAATTATAAATTTACATTCACGTTAGAAAGGACTGCGAACGTACATTCGTTTTCAAATAAATCTGGGACAATGTTTTTTCATATGTAGGTTGAGTTAAGAATTAAAGAATATCTTTATTGATTTCCTGCATCAGAAAGAGTTACATTAAACTTTGACAGATCAATGATATCTGCAACTCTTTCTGATGCGGAAAATCCATGCAGATATTCTTCAACTCTTAACTCAACCTACATATGAAAAAACACATTGTCCCAGATTTATTTGAACACGACTGTACATAGACATATAATATACATAATGACTAATTTAGAGTTCTCTATATGCCACCGATTTAATCCTATTACGATTCATATGAAAAATGTCAATATGGGATGATATTCTGTTTGCCACAGAGCACACTCTATACAAAGGAAAACTGATGGAACTAATAGATGCAGGAGTAGGCAAATAAAAGATTTCACTACTACTTCTGCTAACCGCTGGAACACGGAGGGGAATTCTTGCCAACATAGGAGGATTCATTTCAAGTCCATTAATTATTTTATATATTTGAGATAATGAAGCTACCTGTCGACGCTTATAAAGTAAATGCTTTTTATATAAGTTTAAAAGATTAATAACACCTGTTACATAAGTTTTGGGAAAAACTTATACTACCCTCTGTGACATAGTAAAGCTAATACATCTAGTCAACTATGGAGAAACATGTTGCCAAAGGTTTTGTCAATTTGTTTACATTTCACATTTTCATTTGTCATTTGAGAAATGGCATATAAACTTGAAATTCGAAAATCCGTTTACAACCTGGTTGGACAGCTGCCGAAACGCGATATAGTAAACATTCTTCGCGAGTAAAATATTTTAAGAAGTACTTTATATGCAGGCCAAGCTCCTTCAAGGGGTGTTAGTGCCTCACCATTATTATTATTATTTACTTTATATCGTGCAATTCGGGAATGAGAAGAGGGTATTCCATGTATAAACCTACCAAAAACAGGCCGTCTACGTATATTAACTGAAGTTCAGGTCAATAGGCTAGCCGAGCGTTTCAAAACACCATTGGGGTGTCCACCCGTAAGCTTTCCCGTCGTTTCCATGTTTCGAATGCTACAATTTCTCGATACATCGCAAGAAAAGGCTTAAAATACAGAAAACGCAAACAATTTCCCAAGAATACCGCCGCACAATTGACCAGAATCTCTGGTCGTTGTCGTGCTTTGAGACGTCATCATTTCGTCAACAACCTGATCATCGTCATGGAAGACGAAAAATATTTTACCTTTAGCCATACAGAGCCTCCTGGAAATGTCCCCCAGGCAAGGCTAATTGAAACTTTTGGGGTGTATTGGCAGGAAAAGTATATGATAATGGTTGGGAAGCACCGAATCAACAACACTTGCGGCAAAAAAATTTTCAAAAAATTACGGAATTGAGCTTAAAAGGCGTCCAGACGCTGATGCGACACGCAAGACAGAAACTTCGTCTTATTGAGGATAGAGGACCCGTGGCAGCAATATGGCAACCAGGTGTTCAAGTCTAAGGCCCATTAGTTATTGTTATGCTATGTTTACTTGATAAAGGTTTCTTAAATTTAAATGATATTTTCTATAAGTTTTTCCCAAAACTTATGTAACAGGTGTTATATGGTTCAAATTGAGGATGTATGCCAGTTGCTCTGAAATGAATGTACCGCATAAAACGTTTTTGTATTTTTTCAACCATGTTATTGAATTTGAAGCAAAAAGGACTCCACACTACAGAGGCATACTCCAATACAGGAAGTAAAAACGCAGAGTATAATCGCCATAGCACCGCAACAGTTTTAAAATCTTTAGTATTTCTCACAAGGGAACCGTACACTCGATATGCCTTTTGAACCATCGACTCAATATGTTTATGAAATGTTAGTTTGCAATCAAATACAACTCCCAAGTCACGCTTTTGATCAACTTTACCAATTTCTTGACCGTTACTTTTATACTGATATACTATTGGTGTTTTCCTTCGAGTAAAAGTAAGACTGGTAAATTTTTGAATATTTAAACGTAAATTCTATACCTCATTTAAAACATGTTGTAATTGAAGGCAATCATTTAATGACGTTACCTCTTTATAGATCTTAAGACAATCTGCAAACATTAAGGTATGACAATTATCTTTCGGAATACATAAAATATCATTCACAAAGATTAGAAAAAATAGGGGCCCCAGGTTAGTACCTTGAGGTACTCCACATTTAACATTAAATTCAATAGAGCTTTCCAATTCATAAGTTACAAATTGAGATCGACCTGTAAGGTACGAACGAAGAAATTCAATTAAATTGCTGTGAAAATCAAATAGTTAAAATTTATTTAATAATATATTATGATCCACTAGGGCAAAAGTCTTAGAGAAATCAGTAAAGATAACGTCAACTTGGGATTTGATATTGATTATTTCGAAGACATCCTGAGTGAATTGAATTAAATTGGAAGTTGTAGACCTAGCCGGTAAAAAGCCACGTTGATGTAATGAAATTTTAGGTTGCACAAACTGTAAAATCTTTTTATACAATATGGTTTCAAAGATTTTAGCAAATGAATTTATTATTGCCACTGGTCTATAATTACGATTATCCGATTTATCGTTTCCTTTGTAAATGGGACAAATTTTACCAATTTTCCATTTATTTGGAAAAATTTTAGTGGTTAAGCTTAAGTTAAATATGTGTTGAAAAGGTAGTAATAAATATTCAGTACAGCCTTTGATTATATAAATAGGTATATTATCATGTCCACAGGATGTTTTACTTTTGATCGAAGTTATTGCGTTCTGAATTTCTTCAGTGTTAATGAATTCTATGTTTAAAGTATCGCTAGAAGCTTTTAGAAAGGCATGATCAAGATTGTCAGCATTATTTGACGCAGAGTGTTAAACTGATGAAAAATAACTTGCAAATGCATTGGCAATCTCTGAGTTCTTACCAAACGATTTGCCCTCGTATTTAAATATACATGCCCCTGATTGCCCTGATAATAATGTATATTACTTCGTGGCACAAAATACGTTACAGCAACAATTTATATGAAGTTTTATTAACAAAGCTTCAGTTTTTGAATCGAATATTTCCACTGCATTAGCTTGATATGTGCTATCTACAGCAACAAGAACACCTCCCAGTTTTGATTTCCCAGTAAATTCAGCATGTCTGTCTTTACGGAATACAGAATAATTAGGTGGAAAAATTTCAGAGTTGTATATAGAGCTGTTTAGACCCGATTCAGTCAATACAATCAAATCATAATTGCAGTTACAAACGTTTAAGTACCAATCATTTAGTTTCGTTCGCAATCCTCTTACATTTTGATAAAATATTTGCAGGTTATTTATATTCATATCTATTTAGATAAATAAAAGCGGATAACAATGTAAATACATATATTAAGTTTTGCGAGATCAGATTCTTTCGAGATTAAAATAACACGATAATAATCAGAATTACAAATGAAAATTTTGCAATCACGTATCCAACAATATTTATATTGATTTTCTTTATTCCACTCACGCATTTTTTTATGCAATAATTTATTTTTGAGGGTGAGATGCTCATTGATGTAGACCGGGGTTGCAGCTCCAGGCAATTGCAGATCGGTTGAAGTTACAGAGCGGCGTTTGCGAAATGAATTCAACAATTCCATCTTTTTCAAACGCGAAATGAATTTGACAATTATAGATTTCCATGATCCTTTGTTATTATTTGAAGCAACTCGATGTAAGGCGTCCAAATGACGGTTTTGGCTGCTGACACTCCCATTCCCGAACAGTTTCGATTACATCTTCATTAGAAAGATATTTTTTTCTAATAAACCTTTTTAAGTGTCCAAACAAATAAAAATCTGGTGGAGCAAGGTCCAAACTGTGAGCGTGTGAGCAGCGAAGTGAGGTCGAGCATTATCCTGTAAGAAGCAGATACAGAACTCGCGTTTTTTCCACGCTACCATTACTGATATTTAATGCAGAAGCAATATCCTTCATTGTAATTTGATTATCGTCTCAAATAAGTGCTTTTTACTCTGTGAGCATTCTCTTTTGTTGTCGATGGTTTTGGACGCCGAGAATGCGGTCCATTCTCAACACATTCGCGACCATCTTGAAACAATTTACTCTTTTTAAAAACGCTAATATCTGACAGTGCTTGGGCACCAAACTGTCTTTCAACTCTTGTACAAATTTCTGATGGCTTCATACTTTTTTAGTAAGAAATTTACTAATAATTCGTTGTTCGGCGCTTGAATGCACTTCCACTTCACTCATGCTTGCCAAATGAACAAAAATTAATGTTGACGATTCAACAACTGAGTCAACTTAGGACTGGTTCCAGAGCATTAATTAATGTATACAACTTCTGTGCATGTCTCTGTCCTTTGGCTCGCAATTTATATTTGAACGCTCCTCGTACGTGTCATTTGATATTACTGGGAGAACAAACACACTTAGTAGTTTAGTTCTAATATAATCGTATGCTCCAGTATATATTACGTAGTTATACAGTATTAGTCATTTCTTTGTACTGGGATACAACATTTTACAGCTCTACTTAGATAATAAGACAGTTATAGTCGGAGCAATACCCCCGTTGCTCTTCTTCTTAAGGTTCAATATTGTCCATTGTTGTAAATTACTACTTCTGATTGCGACACTGCCTTTTCATACTTTATTTAAGGTGCGTACTGACTTGAGCATTTTACTCCGAACGAGCAGAGCGCGCATCAGCGAACCGAACAAACAGTCCGATCGAAAGCTCGCTATATTCAAAGTGTTAGATGCATTCGCCTGTGTTCCCCTCCAATTTCATCAGTGGCTGGCGCTTTTTTCCTTATACATTCCTTAGTTACTAAGAAGAGAAGATCTAAGAAAATGTGGATGCGGCGTCTCTTTTCAAGACATCAAAATACGACTTTACTAAGAGTATATTGTCAGTATATTAAATAAATAAATAAATAAATATGGATACTCGACATTTAAAAACGACGAGAGCGCAGCTCGAGTGGTATTTTAAAGATTACGTCGAGTTACGAGTGAAAAATAATCATTATTTTCGATTGCTCCAGTGGTATTCGTTACGATTATATAATGAATAGACCGATAATAATAAATTATTTTATTTCTTAGGTTGGCACTGTTTGTGTTAGTGACACTGTTTATGTTGGTGGCACTGTAAGGCCCTTTTCAGACGAAACGACTTTTCACCGTGCGCCGTGTACGGCACAGTGCCGTGCATTTTGAAGACTATTGATTCATATGGAGCCTTTCATACGAGACGACCACGACTTAAGCCGTACACGGCCGCCGTGAACACCACGGCGTTTATCAAGCTCGGACACGGCGCCGTGCCGTACACGGCGTCTTGATATACCGATGGGGCCACAATTATACCGGGAGATCGAGAAAGGTTGTCCGAAAAAAACTACTTTCTACAGCGAGTATATCAATATTTACATCCTCCAACTGTCATCATACATTGCTGTCATGTATGAAATGAATTTAGCAATTTATGGTAGATTCAAAATAGGAAAACGATTATGACAATAAGAAGTTATTTGCAATCAGTTTTAATTAAGGTTAATAATTAGAATATTAAATTTTACAAAATTAAATTATACTTTAATCAGTAATTATTACAGTTCATGTTCGAAATGAGCCCCATTATTGTTGATACAGCACTGAACTCTTCTTTTCATGCTGTTAAAAACATTTTGTAGCTGTTGCACAGTTATATTTGCAGTAGCGGCAGTAATTGCATCCTTCAGTTGCTCAAGTGTGTGCATGGGGGTCTGATAGATCGTGTTCTTTAAATGTCCAAATAGAAAATAATCCAGGGCTTTCAAATCGGGTGACCTTTGAGGAAATGCAATGATACGATCATCATAAAATTGTTGTAAACGTTGACCTGTTCGAAGGGCTGTATGTGCAGGTGCACAATCATGCTGAAAATATCTCTGACGTAACTCATCATCGTGAAGTTCATTAATAAATCTGTCTAGAATTGTGATGTAGCGGTCAGCTGTTACGGTATCTTAAAAAAACACAGGGCCAATTATGCGTCTCCTTGACATAGAAATCCAAACGCCAATCTTTATTGGATGCAGTGGAGTTTGTAAAAATTCACCAGGGTTCTGAGCAGGCCACATCCTGTAATTTTGTTTATTTACGTAACCGGTCAGATGAAACCAGGCTTCGTCTGAAAAGAAACTTGAATCCAGCATTTCATCGTTATTTAAACTTCGGTTAAACCAATTGCAGTACTGCACACGCTTTTCTTTACCGGGACGAAGTAATTCTTGCATTACTGAAACTTTATATGGGTGTAAATGCAGTTTTCGTCTTACTGCCTTTTGACACGTTCCATAGCTTAACCCTGCAATTACAAATTAAAATAATTTTTTTATACAAAAATTTATAGGATAAAAAATACACACCTGTTTGTTGCGCTAACTATCGTAATGGTTTTTTAGGGCTGCGTAAGATGCATGCCTGTATATCCTCTAATGTGTCCTGAGTTAAAAGGGTTGGTCTTTCAGGAGATTTTCCTGCATCAACACTACCCGTTGTTTGGAAACGATGTACGATACGTTTTACATGCCTGCTCAGGCAACCGATTAACGAATTCACTTACACATAAATTTCCTGAATATTTCCATTCACCATTATCCTCATTGCGTTGGCCATTGCGGAAATGAGATTCAATAATAAACGCGTTGTGTTCAAGGGTATACATAACCTAAAATTTACAAACATAATTATTACCGTTTTCGATTAATTGGAAACAATGTACTTACTGTAAACTTCGTTTAACAATGGCTAATTAGTATTGAAAAATACTGTTTTGTATAATAATAACGGCGTCCAAAAAAAAAGGGAAAGTAAAGAAACGTAAACACACAGAACAACTGAGAGCAACTGTCAACAGCAGTGTGGCTAATATCACACTAGAAAGAAATATTGATAACTACTTGGAAGGTAGTTTTTTTTGGACAACCTTTCTCGATCTCCCGGTATATAACAGCAATAAGATAACATGAACAAGAAGATAACACGTATTGCTTGAGTAAGAAAGAGATAAACATAGTAGCAAATATTCGAGAAGGCTTGACTGATGGGGCTATAATTATATATAACAGCAATGAGATAACATGAACAATCAAATAGAACGCTTGAGTAAGAAAGAGATGACCATACAAAAAATTATATTAGTAGGCATGTTTAGTTGACAAATGTCATAATTAAATTAAGAGTCAAGCCTTCTCGAATATTTGCTAATATGTTTATCTCTTTCTTACTCAAGCAATACGTGTTATTTTTTTGTTCATGTTATCTTATGCTGTTATATACAAGGAATTTATTTTAATAGTTAACATAAGCGTTCCGTTTCTATGCCACCATTTAATCATACAGGTCATTTCCATAGTTACAAATGAGACCAATAGATTAGAGCGTGTATTTTAAGAGTTAACATAGGACTTATACTTGTCAAAAAGACAATTACAAGTTATCCTAATGTATACCACTGAAGAAAAGATACAACACACAAGTTGCTTCTACGTATCTACTTTTTAGTTGCATACCTACATTCCGGTAACAAAATTAAAGTTTCTTATTAGCAAGTACCTAATTTAAATTCGTATGTTAACTCGTAAAATAAACGGTCTAATCTATTGATTTCATTGGTAACTATGGAAGTGACCTGTATGATTAAATGATGGCATAGAAACGAAACTGCTATGTTAACCATTAAAATAAATTCACTGTATAATTATGGCCCCATCAGTACATTGTGGCATATGAAGCCTTTCAGACGGAACGACTTTCCGCCGGTGAGATGGCGTCTCTCATATTGGTATTTCGTCTAATGAATTGTTCTTGCACCTTATTCGAATGTTGCTATTAACATTCTAATGTAATTGAGTCATTTTCAGTCATCTATTACACAATACTGAAAAGTGAGATACGATTAGAAGCTTACATAGGGGGTGTTTATAAATCGTAACATCGTTCATAGTAGAGATATTGAAAAAACCTCGTTTTGTTTTAAATACCAGTACGTAGCCTACAAATTGTAATCCAATTTAAACCATGACCTTTTATTTTTGCGTACTGATACACGACTTTGGTATTTTTAATGCTACACGCTGTACATTTTTAAATATTTTAAATCAGTGCTGTGGTAGTATGCTTCAAATAAAATTTGGAAAGTTATTATTTTGTTTTCAAAAATGCCCAAATTAGTCCATGACACCCAAAATCACTAACAATCGAACAAGAAATGCAAAAGAAAGTTTACCTGGCTCTCCTTATGAACGAATTATCGCAACACACGTACTAAAACAATTGAAAACTATGTTTTTTAAATGAAATAATTATGCTCGCATTATATTTAAAATAAAATAAATTTTAAAGGCGAAATAAAATGGCGAATATGGATCATCGTTAGAAAGTTTTTTTGTTGTAGTTTTCAACTGTTTAATGAAACTCATATTGTTCCATTTAAAAAACAAAGTTTTAAATGGTTTTAGTGTGTTTGATGCGATAATTCGGCCATGAGGAGTATGTGGAGCCAAGTGGAGTTTATTTTACTTTCCTTGTTTGATGTTTAATAATTTTGTATAAGTCATGGCTTACTTAAACTAAATATTTTGTTATTTTAAAAAAATAATGAGTTCTAAAATTTTTGTTTGAGCATCTGTCAAAGTATTTTTACGCTGATTTCAAATATCTACAAATATACGGGGTGTTCCATTAAAAAAACCAAAGTCGTGTCGCAAAAATAGGAAGCCATGACTTAAACTGATTTATGATAGTTTGTAGGCTGAATACTGGCATTTAAAACAAGAAAAAAGTTTTTTCAATATCTATTATTAATGAAGTTGCAAGCTCTCTAGCGATATACAAACACCCTGATACATCACGGCCCATAACTCGCCGTCATGTTCACGGCGAAAAGTCGTGTGCTCTACGGCGGAATGCACGGCACTGTGCCGTATACGGCGCACGGCGAAAAGTCGTTTCGTCTGAAAGGGGCCTAAGTCTATGTCAAATTCGACGTTATCAGGTTAGGTTTTGCGTCAGTTTGTGTCAAAACTGACGCAAAACCTAACCTGTTAACCTCGAATTTGCAATAGACAGTTATTACATCATGGCTCTAGATTATTATTATCCATTATTTTTGCTTTGTTGGACCCACCGAAACACCGAACTGATTACACCACGTCGTCAAGGGTATATCCGATTATCTATACCTTGTAACTAACTAAAATTCTCAATTACTATTGGCCAAATTTATAATGAGTTGTATAATCTATCCGAATGCAACTCGTGTTTTGCTTTAGGCAATCAGGCTTGTCCTTCGGACTCGCGTGATTGCCAAACAATATATCTCGTGTAAACAGAAATGATTATTTGATAATCAAGAACCCACTAGTTGCATTATATATGATACAATCTTTAGTGTGTATTTATTGTAAGCAGGTCTCGATCTGTTCATCGATGGTTGGTAATGGGTGGTCGTCTGCGATCAACTGTTGGTTTAAAGTTACTTTAATTCCTTTTTTTAGTATTGAAATATTGGGTGTAGCCCCATTCAGACGAATCAACCTTCTCAATAATCCACTCTTTTTTAAAATTGATTAGATATTCGTCAACTAACGTGTGTTATTTTTGATAACCCAGGTTTTAAAATGTCGGAGTATTTCTGTAAGAATGTTGTTAACCTATTTTCGCGAAATTCATTTACGGTATTTAGATATTCAACATTCTTCAGGTGATTTAAGGCATGTAAACGTATATGGATTTTATGTGTAGAAGCAACTACAATATTTTGACTGTGATATCACTTTCGGTCATACCGAAAGTGGCTATCAACTTTGTTATTGTAAATAGAGCACCCGGTATATTATTTTATTTTTGAATTCGGCTTAAAATTTTAGAAAAAATTTGTTATTTTGAAACAATTTTTTGGCTTAGCCTAATTGTTTCGCCATTTATCCAATTATTTTAGGCTTAACCTGTATATTTTTATTTGAATTATAAATTCTTTTGCATTTCCAATTCTTCAATTTTCCAAAGCAGAGTATTTTATACCTGGATCAAGTTCCTTTCGTTTGCGCGATGCCCTCTCTGACCCGCGCTATCTCTTATCAGAGTGCGAGCCTTCCTCGAGGAAACGAATTTTCGTCCGAGGCATTTATTCTTTTCGCCTCGGGCGGCGCATTTCGCGCGGCCCAGATTTTATGTTAATTATGTCAAATTACGTGCGCTCAACCAATTTTAATGAGCAGTGTGTTTCCTAAGGGCTGATTATGATCAGGTACGATTGCGCTTTTCTGTCTTATTATCTCCATAGTAATTATATTTTTCTTAGCTCTTAATTACCAGTTTCATACACGGGTTTTTCTCGGAGGCCAAGCCTTATCGCACTTTCGACACCTGCTGGCGCTCTGCTTAGTTGCTGCCGCTCAAGGGTGATTTTGCTGTATTCCATTATGGTAGCAGATCACAACCAACCTATTTTAAACCACAGGGTGTAGCAACCCCCAGCCGGCGTTCGCCTGTTAGCCGTTTTTGCACGTTGGTGAAGCGATGTTAGTTCCGAGATTTATCGTGTTTTTAATACCTGGATTTTACATTTATTTGGAATTTAAATTCATACGTTTTGCAATTATTAAAATGTAACATTCAATTTCATACATGCTCTTGTTTAATATTTGAATTTTTATACTTATATTTAATTATGCTGTATTTAATGTTGCAATTTTGATGTGTTTCGACTCTCTGTAAAAGGTACAGTCACGCTTTTTTATCTTCAATAGCCTAACAGAAGGTTTTATTAAATGACTGTGATAAGCTTATCCCACGAAGGTTTTTTGGTAGAGTTATTAAAATAACCCAAAAGGGGTTTTTTAATTTTATGCGTGTCGCAACCTTCAGTTCACGTACACAATTTTGTTATAAAATTATTTGCACTTTAATTATTCTGAAAATCGTACGACACTCATTAATGACCAATAGAAAAATTAGTTCACGAGCCGTAACCAAGACAACAACAAAAATTTCTTGGAAATTTTTTGTAGGTAGATATTACTTCTTTTTAAGGTTTGTGTCGTTACGATTTTCTTACCGAATCTGCATTCGAGCATTAACTCATATCCGGAAATTATTATTCGTGCATTCCAACAACGTCCTAATTTGCCCTCGCGTCCCGCTCAGGCAAATTAATACGACGTTGTTGGAACGCACTCAAAAAAAATTCCGGAAAGAATTAATGCTCTTATGATATTATATGTGATAATTTATTACTGACTCTTCAAAACTTTATATTGTTTATTAATTAAACGCTAGTCACTTGCAAATTATTTTCTCTTATTATTCGAAATCTTTTGATTTCTGGCGCCCATTTCCATTTCCTTTCCTTTTTTGAAGACATTCCAGGGTACATAGCTGATGATTTGAACCTACGATCTAAGGCCGCCGATATTTGAGCTAGTTCGGCCATCGCGGTGAGTAAAGAGTTTTTTTTAGAGCTGCCGTGGTGTATAAACTGTAGGGGGGTTGATCTGCGATTCTTACCACCATTGCTTAATTTTATTAATTAATCGCAAGTCGGCTTCTTTATTGTTTCAATTTCAACTAACTCTCTATTTTGTACGGTTTCTGCAGAATTTATGATTTTTGACAAATATTTAAAAACTAGCATATCTCTGGTTTCTTAATGTACAGATACTTAGTTTTTTGCAGTTATACTCATATTATAACGTGGTGTACTAAGACTATTATACTAACATGTAAAATTAATATACTCCGTGTTTCGGGCGGCATTCCAAACTTCAAGAAATGAAGTGTCAAAGTTGGAATAAATTGTTGTAATAAAGATATTTTACATCTATTTGAAGCAAATACGGAAATACAATTAGTATTAGAAGAATATGGTTTGGCTTTATATATTGTGAATTATATTAGCAAAATTGAATGTGGATTATCAAATTTGCTTCGAGATGCAGCAAACAAAATGCAAACAGGAAATAATACATTAAAAGATAAATTAAGAAAAATTGCAAATGTTTTTTGAATAGCAATTTAATATCAGCACAAGAAGCGGCATATTGCTTGTTATCGTTACAAGTTTCTAAAGGTAGCAGAATAATAATTTTTATAAATACTAGACTAAAATCAGAACGGGTGGTAATGTTAAAAAATAAAAATAAATCTACAATTACTTCCACAAGACTGTGAGGATGTTTATATGGAAGATATTATAGAAAAGTATTGCAAACGACCCAATGTACTGGAAAATATTTGTTTAGCAGAGTACTTTCCGGATTACTTTAAATCATATAAAAGTATAAATGATTTAAACGATGATGAAGAAGTGGAAATAAAGGGACGAAGTAAATCCCAAGTAATTAGATATAGACATTATAAACTTACGCAGGATTCTATAACCTACTATCGAGAACAGATTTTATTGCTCCTACCATTTAGAAACGACATCAATGATATAAAAAATAGAAATTGTCACTGCCTCTTTATTAAAAATCAGGAAATTATTGAAACTAATCGAAATAAATACTCGATAAGATGCGGCTGGAAGAAGCATTAGAATTAGAAGCAATCGGAAATGGCGCGCGGGCAACTGATAGTAACGATCAATTTAATAATGATGATGGACAATTTGAATGAGTTGATATTTTAGACCAAGCCAGTCATAGCGACGCTTCAAAACAAAATACCAGCAGCACACGATTTACAACGCCAACACGTGTGGCTAGAGAAAGACTATAAATTATTAAATTTGTTGAACAGCGATCAAAAAGAATTTGTGATGCATGCTCTAAATTGTTTTAAAACTAATAAATTGCCTTTAAGGATATGTTTCAGTGGATCAGTAAGCGTTTGAAAGAATACTGTCATAAATGCAATGTACCAACTGATAACACATAATTTTGACAACTTACCAGGGGGTGATAAAGATAAAATTGTAGTTTTGTTATGTGGTCCGTCCGGAAAAGCTGCATCTTTAATTAACGGGGTCACATTTGATACTGGCTTTGTCTTAACGGTTTCACAATTTTCAGGAGACATGCCAGCACTTTCTAGTGATATAGCAAACTCAATTAGAAAAAAATCTGTAGGAGGCTTTACGCAAAACTTCCCTCGTCGACATTGTGACACTAAATAGTTTTAAAAATCAAATTAAGTTAGTAGTAAAATTATCATTACGTTGCTATAAATTAAATACATTTTCAAATAAAAATCCCGCTGCGGTTTGAACCCGGCGCTCTGCAGAGCGACCATACGCGCATCTCCGCATCGAATGAATGTAACCGCGGAATTCCAACTACGCTACTGAGGCTCTTTAAGTCAGTCCAGCGCGCGCCTGTCTTGAACAAAGCGGTGTTATGGTGAAACATTTTTACTGTTTTGTGACATTATCCTGTATCGGTTGACTCTTATTTCCGGCATATGACGTACGTGAAAGCTATTACTTCCCTTTATTTCAAATTTTATTTTTGTAAGGGGCTCACCCTGTATATATTTCTATGAAATTATACCGGTTTCATGAGAGGTATATATATAATATGTATGCAAAATATCGCTTTCTCCGACAAATAGACAGACAGACAGGCAGACAGACAGACAGACAGACCAACAGACATACGGAATTGAGAAAACCTGTTTTTCGTCATCTAGCTAGGCACTCTGAAACGTGAAGGTCTGAAGAAATCTCGGAAGGTGATTTTTTCTCGATTACAATACTTCCTTCGTCTTTTAGAGGAGAGAAGTAAAAAGTATTCAATTTGATATTATTGGTAATAGATGAGATTTCTGTGTCATTGTCATGCCGAGTGGACACCAGATTATTGCAAATTATGAGCATAAACGAATTGTTCAGAGGACTATCTGTAATTGTAGTGGGAGATTTGCACCAGCTACACGTTTAATGAATTCGCCAGGCGAACGCCATTAATAGACGGAAATTCATTATGGGATCAATTTGAAATTGACGAATTGACTAAAGTAATGAGACAAAGAAATGAATTGCTATTTATAGAAATGTTAACTAATTTAGCCGTTGGAAAATTAACAAATAATAATCTTTCCTTAGACAACTCTAGAGTTGTTCAAAGTAACGATGAAATACCAGATAGTGCAATTCGACTATAGGCAAGAAATATTGAAGTTAATTTGTATAATGAATTTAAAATAGATAACCATCCAGAAAGGGCATATATTTCCGAAGCAAGAGATTGCATAGTTGGAAAAATTAGTGAATAACTGAATATAAAAGAATTCAAATATTAACTTCTCTAAAAAATAAGAAAATATCAGATACTAACGGATTACCCACTAAAACAATATTCAAAACTGGATTGAAATATATGGCCACCATTAATATTTATATTGATATGGATTAGTAAATGAAGCTTGCGGTATACTTAGACGAATAATCTTTAAACCAAACACTAACGAACCATTTAATTTTTTTATGGATTGTTATAATGACAATGTGGGTATAAAAGTAAGAATGTTTCAAAGATCTTACCTGATTAGCAATAGTATCAAATTAAATTTAACACTTATAGATATAAGTCAGCAAATTCTGAATATTTAGAATAAATTGTAGAGTGGTAAGAAAGCAATTCCTGTTAGTTTGTGCAGAAACATTAATAATTCATAAAAGTAAAGGATAAACGTACAACGAAGTTCATATTAAATTAGGAAAGTGCAAGAGAATAACTAAATCAATTATGTATGTGGCAATGAGTAAAGTGGCAAGCTTAACCGGTTCATATTTCATAGGAAAATTTAAATGTCCACGCATATACAAAAACACTAATCCGGTATTAGTTGAAATAGAAAAGTTAGGAAACACAAAAGTTTTGAAATTGTCTTATGAAACTTTAAAAAATATGAATGGGATTATACAAAATATTATCTCTTAGGATGAAAAGATTAATTATTGTTTAAATAGTGACCTGTGGTACATGCGCGCAAGTATATTAATATTTACCGAAACGTTATGCAACGTAAATAATAATATATGGATATCGAGAAATTTTCAGAATCAATTATGATCAAGGAATATCAAGAGTAACAATTTTTGGAAAATCTAACGGATTTAAACTTATAAAATATATAAACGATTACAATAATAACGGGCACAAGGGCTTTTATATTATTAGTGGCTATAAATCTCCAGGTACTATAAAAATGTTTGAAAGAAATGTGTAAAAATGTATTTGAAAATATTAATAAAGAAGATAAAGTAATAGTAATTGAGGATTTTAACTTCATCATATATAAAACTTACATATATTGCCAGGAATTGAAAGCTCCACGTTGGGCTTGCTATATAATTGCGATAGATATGCTCTAATAACCCACTTTTGGGGTTGTTTATAAAATTAATTTAGACTGATTAAAATATGCCGTTTTGTATTTTTATTTACTTGATCCAAAATAAATGGTAATATGCCCTTTTAATATTTTATTTATCTGCAATTTATTATATCGAAACGATAGCTCAGTAGAACAATTAACTCTAATCCCAGGGTGAATTCCTAATAGATTGTAATTTTTACTTGATCTGGTGCGCCACTGTGCACCTGAATTAGTTCCGATACGCGGTAGCTAATATATGAAATACTGTCAAAACCTAAAAAATGGTTCGTATCGTGAAGTGCGCGTTGTTGACTTTAAAATAAGCAAAATGGTAAACATTCGAAGAGGTATTTATTCAAATCTTTGAGCTTTGGTGGTAATTAACAGCGTTTTTTTCAGGAATTAATTTGTTCCATGACGTCAGAAGGAATGCCGTCTCAATCTCGCAATTGTTTCACCTTCGCCTAACCTGAAATTTGGGGAAAACGCTTATAATTTGAACTGAGCCTTCGCTGGATGCTGGGATATGCTCGAATCTTGATAAGCAAAATCTGGTCTCATATGCACAAAAGTTTCCGGAGGCTAACACCGATAGTTTTAGGTTAAATCGGTACCTTAAAATTGGTGGTGTTCGTCGCAATGCCCGGAAAGGGGCCCCAGCTGGTATCTGCTTCTGGAACAGTTTTCTCCGGTGTTGATGCTGTTGGTTGGTCTCCTGCAGTCCTGCCTGATCCGTCGCAGTGGAAATCCTTGACTCAGGACCCTTATTTTGGCCGGAATCAAAGGTCAGAATCCCGATGTGATCGACTGCCGGAAAACCTCGGAGGTGCTCTCGACGAAAATTAATTTTTTTGTTGCGGAAAACGCCAGAAACATTCCAACATAAACTGGGACACTTGCCCAACACAATGATATACTTTTTATGTGTAAATATGGTAATTTATTATGGTAAAGCTTCAAATAAAGTGGAGCACAAAAACTACATGTCAAGCTCTTAATTCATTCATTTGTTCTCTTTTTGTCCGTTGTTAAAACAAATTCTAATCTATTACTATGGTTACAAAGCTAACGGAAATTAGTTTTGATCAAATTAAGTACATTATGGAAATAAGTTTGATTACAAATGATTAAATTTACAAATTTCTTATAACTAAAATATTGTCCATTTCTTAATTTTAAAATGTCTCTTTGCGCCACAAACACGTTTTATTGTTTGCTCTGTCTTTTTTCACTGGCGTTAATTGCACTGACTATTCAAATCACTTGTCATCTGTCAAAAAGTTACATATTAAAATCCAGAATTCTGACGTTTCTTGACCAATCAAAAAAAAATCAGTGGATATATCTTCCTAGAAGGTATTCAAGTGACTATTTTAAACAAATGTGATTTTTATCAGAAAAAGTCAATATTAGTGTTCTGTTACTATAGAAATTGCGTAGTTTGTTGCTAGATTTGCAGAAAACTAATTTGAAAATGTAGTTTGGTTCATTAAATAGTCCCTCGAATACCATTCTTAGTCAAAGTTAAGTAGATTATTTTTGCGGTGGTATTACTACTCATGTCCATTGCGCTTGGGATTAGGACTCGTGCTAGCGCACTCGTCCTAATCATACCAAAGCGCAATGTACATTCGCGGCACCACCGCAAAAATAGTCGACATAATTTTGACTACTCACGGTATCATAAGTGATTATTTTATAGAGTGTATTTCTTAATAATGGCTTTTCCAAGTCCTTCTGTCTGCTTTTCACTTGCTTTTTTATGTCTTGCTACCTGATTTTCCAATTGAATGACAGCTGCAATGATTACGGATTGACAATAAATCTCAATAAGACCAAATGGATGGTAATTACAAAGTCCCCACAGAATCAAGGAAATTTAAGAATCGCAAAAGTTATTATAGAAAGAGTACAGACCTACAAATACCGTGGAACTTGGTTAGACCAAACAGGAGATCAAACAACAGAAATAAGAGCCCGAATAGAAACGGCCAGATCCTCGTTTGTAAAATTGAAGAAAGTACTTTGTAGTCGGAACATCAACATTGAACTTCGGATTCGGATGCTTCGATGCTACGTGTTTTCCATCTTACTCTATGGCGTAGAAACTTGGACACTTAAGAAAAAACATTTGCATAAAATACTAGCATTTGAAATGTGGTGCTACCGGAGAATGTGGCGTATAGCTTGGGTCGATAGAATCAGTAATATAGAGGTTCTTGAGAGGATGAATAAAAAATGTGAGGTTATATACACGATCAAAAAACGAAAAATTGAGTATTTGTGTCATATAATGAGAAATTCCAAATATGCACTGCTCCAACTCATAATTCAAGGAAAAATAAAAGGAAAAAGGAATGTTGGCAGGCGGAAGATATCATGGCTGAAAAATCTACGAGATTGGTTTAATTGCAGCAGCACCGAATTATTCCGAGCCGCCGTCATCAAAATTCGTATATCAATGATGATAGCCAACCTCCGATAGGAGAAGGACTATAAGAAGAGGACCTGATTTTCCAATTGCTATTTCCTGTCTTTCAGCCTGCCTTCTAAATTGCTCTTTGCAATGTACTATTGTTTTATTCTGGATTCCTTTACCTTTTTAAGATTGCTCACAAATTTCCCTGATTAACTATATTGAAATCTACGCTTCATTGACATGCACATAGCAAACCCAAACGGGAAAAAATTATATTCCATAGCCACTTGTGACCACCACCATTTATAAAAACCCGGTATTTTTGTTTGCACGACCCCTTATAATTAGATGAAAGTAATATGTTATTTTTTACTTCCTTTTACAATAAAGGAAGTATTGGATTTACCCCAAAAATTAAGTTTTCAACAGATGTTCACGTTTTAGAGTCCGCTAATCCTAAAAAAAATATTTTTTTTTCATTGGTCTGTCTGTGTGTCTGTGTGTCTGTGAACAGAATATCTCAAAAACGGAAAGAGGTATGGCGTTGAAACTTCATATATAAGTTTTGTGTACTATGTAGATGCGACAGCAAGCTTTTGAAGAAAATCGAATAACCGGAAGTAGGTGTTTACTCTTGTGATTTTTCAGTTTTTTTTCGATTTTTTCAAAAACGGCTCTAACGATTTTTTTTAACTTATATTTTTATTAAATTTTTATTGATGTGAGATAAGTAATTTTCCAGTTGAATACTTCTAAAATGGGTTTTTTTTGTTGTTTTTTCTATTTTTTCTATTAACTCCTATTTTAAATAGAACACCCGGTATATTATTACATTTTTGAATTCAGCTTAAAATTCTAGTAAAAATTTGTCTCTTGAACTAACGCTCTATTTTGCACTGTTTTTGTAAAATTTGTAATTTTTGAAAATGTTTGACAAATGCTTAAAAATTTAAAATCAAATTTTTGGCTAATTGTAAGATCACTATAAAAGGAAGTTCTGTGCGTGAATCACACCAGATTTTTTGACATAAATATATTCATAAATATATATGTTAACTTATTTTCTTCTTGTTTATGCCGTAGTAATAAATACAGAGTTCTTTAATCGTTGAACATAGGTAAGAAGATTCTCATGCCGTCTCTTCCACGCGTGCATGCGAACGTATCGCTTTTGCTATCTCGGATTCTTTGTTGACATGTTGTTTTCTAAATTGAACAAATTAAACCTATCTGTTGTATATTCTTAGTCAAAATACTAGAAAATGGTGTTATGTTATTAGTTATTATTATGATATACAGAGTTATGCACGTAAGATGACGAACCTGACCAGGTAAAAATGCAACCCAAAATACGATTTATAAAGCTAACTGGATCCCTATTGCATTAGCACCTCGAATTTGACATAGGTTGTTTACATATCATCGGTGGCACTGTAAGTCTATGTCAAATTCGAGGTTAGGTTTTGCGTCAGTCTGTGTAAAAATTGACGCAAAACCTAACCTGCTAACCTCGAATTTGGCATAGACTTACAGTGCCACTAATGACATGTAAAGAGTCTATGTCAAATTCGAGGTGCTAATGCAATAGGGATCCAGTTAGCTTTATAAATCGTATTTAGGGTTGCATTTTTACCTGGTCAGGCTCATCATCTTACGTGAATAACCCTGTAGTATTAATAATATTCTTATTGATATATTCCGTTACTATAAAATATAATAATAACATTAGTTAGCCTCTGAGCATACAATACAAGATTTACCATGGTGCAGTTTAAAAAATTGCTCTATATGTTAATTTACCAGTTGAAACATTTACTGAATTAATAGATAATAATCCAGTGAGTTTTAAGCCAGTTTTAGTATTTTAAAACTTACCGCCTCTATTTTACTATCTTGTGGAACAATGTAATTTCCGCTGTGGGTACTAACCGCAATCGTGCCATTTTCTGCTAAAATAGCTTGTGGTTGTGTCAGGTAGCTGTCAGTCTTTATAAAATTCTTTACTGTAGAAAGCATGGCCACAACTACCCTGCTCACTATTGATGAACGACCCAAAGCATGAAAACAAACTACCCTACTTCCGCTTATACCGGAAGTCGCTAGCAACTTTGTTATTTTACATAGAACAGCCGGTATATTATTACATTTTTGAATTCAGCTTAAAATTTCAGAGAGAATTCGTCTGTTTGACTAATTTTTTATTTGTTCGGTTTCTGTAAAGTTTGTAATTTTTGAAAATTCTTGTCTCCAGTTCAAACCCATTCGAAATCACTTCTTTTTTGCTGAATTTTCCTGTATTTCTACTTTTTTTAAAGTGTTTTGTTTATATAATGTAGGCAAGTAGGTAAGCTAAAAACAATTTTGACTAATTAAAAGATCACTATTAGGAAGTTGTGTACTATCTGTTCCTAGATTCTTCCTCCTGATGTCACACGCGGATGTGTATGACTTAAGATTAACTACCAAGTTGGTAATTTAATAACTATAATCATGAAACTTCCAGTCAGTTGTCAAGGTTAACATATAAAAGTGAGGTTAGGTCGTCACAATAATATAATTTAATAGGTATTGAAGTGCATTATATTTACGCCTCCGCCTTGATTTTTCTGGACTAGACAAAATCGGGTTTCTTTCTCTTCGCTGCTTAATCGTTGTAACACTTGATTAACTACTTTTTAATGCATTTGCTTCTCTCTAAAATTTAAATTTATTTAGTATAACGTACTATGAATAGCTTTACTTACTTCACGAACTGCAGTTAGTGGTAACAGCGGCCCACCATTTACTTTCTCTGCTTCAATGTATTTTAAAAGCGAAAGAACGATTGCTTGAACCTGATAATTTAAACGTTTGCAAGGCATTGCTCTCCGGAAGTTAAAACAAATAGGCTTGAAACACAAACGTACATAACCTAAACATGAAATTTATGAAGCCGACTGCATACCTGATACGAAAAAAGCAAGTAGTAGTAGTTCTGAAAAGAACTGTTTATAATTGTAATGAAGGCCAGGAAAACTGCAATAATGCACTTGAAACCAGAAAATAAACAATCGGAATAATTTGACACAAGCACGAAGTCAGATTAGAAATCAAATTCATAAGGCCCTGGAGATCAAAATTAGACAGTGCTGTACTACTTCTGTTTCACTCGTATTTACTGCCGACCCTATTGGACACACGTCGTAACTTAATGGGCGTGATAGCAGAAATCAATTACTGTCGTTGTCTATCAAGCGGCAACAAATGTAAAAGTGCTAGACAACTATTTCTTTGATTACTTCTTATATTGATGACGTCAGGAGAAGGAATCTTGGGAGTTGGCACAGATGGTACATGTATCACACCAGATTTTTGTTATAATAAACTGATTTATAAAGGTCTAGAAAGAAAGTGTGTCAATGGATCTGAGTGAAATTTCGCCGTTTAATAAGGAACATTTTGAAATGTAAAATTCGCAATTTTAGTTAGGTTAATGTGCGGCTATTAGCCTTGAATTCTCCGTGCGTTGAGTACCGACGTGTGAACGACGATCTCGATTTCAATGGTTTTGCATCCGTTACGTTATTATCAATTGCAATTTTACCTCAGCATGCAGTGCTGCATATGCTACCAGAATCTATCGCAAGATTCTGATTATGTGATGTGTGGAGGATGTTATAATGGTTTTCATTATTTATGTGAGTATACTACTCGAGGCAGTATATGGAAAATTAAGCTCCAAGTCCAAACTTACCTGGCGTTGTACGTTTTGCAACGATAACAGTGCTGCAAATGCAGATAACCAACTAAGTGACCCAAAATATTTAAACCCTGAAATTTTTAAGCAATAACATTAGCGGTTAAATTAGTTGTTAGGGAAGAAAATAAATTATTGTCCGCAAAACTCGATGGCTTTCAAAGTTCACTTGATTTTTATTCCAACCAACTGGAGGATTTGAAAAAAATTATTATAGCAAAGGATAAACAAATGGATAGTTGCCTTGAACGAATAGACAACATTAAACTGAAAATGTCGAACTTAAAAAAGAAAACACCAACATAAACCAACGAATTGACCACTTGGAAAAATATACCCGGTTGAACACAGTATAAATCCAGGGTGTTCCAGAAACAAATGATGAAAATGTCTTGGCCACAGGGTTCCCTTCTTGCCGTGTTGCTCGTCCTGTTAACTTTTGTCTGGACAAAAACATGTTCGACGTTTGTTACCGGCTCGGACCAGATCTACATCGTCCTGATGAACCTAAATTTATTATCCTGAAATTCACAAGTAGATTAAGCAAAGAAGAGTTTTAAGATGTAAGCATGTTAAGCGAAACCTAACCACCAAGAATGTAGATCCTGCTACCCTGCTGCCCAAACCTATTTATATTAATGAATCTTTGTCGCCTTCCAACAGAAAACTATTTGTTGAATGTCGATGGTATAAGAAAATCATAATATTAAATTTTCCAAGATTAGAAAAGAAAAGATTCTGATTCGGAAAAAAGATCGCAGTCGTGTATCCGTAATAAAATCGGCTGTCGACCTTAACGATGTTCACTGATGCAAGGATACATAATTTAAAAATTGTGTACCAAAATGTTCGAGGATTGGTGACTAAATGTAATACTTTTAAACTTAATTTAATTGCGACTCTTTTCGAATACAACATAGTCGTATTGATAGAGACCTAGTTCTACTCCTCTATAAAAGATAACGAGTTATTTACAAATTAATTTCTAGTTTTTCGTATAGACCGTGAACTCAATTTCGGTAAATCAAGTTCTAATTGCTGTAATACTAAATTTCAGTGTTTACGGTTGAGGAATTATGAGATCGAAAATGAAGATATTTGGGTTAAGACATACATCGAGGAGATATTATTTTATATGTTTTGTTTATTTTCCCCTGACGCCAGCGATGTCAAATACGAGTTATTTTACGAATCTTTCGATTCAATTTCTTTGAATGGAGAGCAAAATGGTTATGTTTTTGGGGATTTCAATTTATTTAGCATCAGTCCTAAGCTACTAGTAACGCACGATCAATTTATGGACATGCATGATTTGGGCCCGCTTGGCGAATCTCCGAACCCCTAGGGCAGGTGTGGCGAACCCTTATTCATCTACGTGCAATTTTTTTTTAAATGTTTAATGACGCCATGACGTGCTATCAAACAATCTTGACATAGTGATTAATGAGAAAATAATAAAACTAAATACTATCACATTAAAATTCTTTATTTGCAACCAAAAATATACATTTTGTACAGCAATAGTAATGTTATGTTTATTTAAATGAAAGAAAAAATTAGTGCTGTTGCAAATTGGATGCTAAATAACCTATATTAGCTTCATACTTTGTTACTTTTAGTAAAATGCAAGCTGAATTGGAGTCATCTGACAAACGGCTTCTAAGCGAGTCTTTAATGTTATTCATTTCTGGAAATAATGACTGGCAGGCATAGTTAGATGAAAATATTGTTAAGATAGCAAAAGCCAGCTTTTTCAGAGAGCTAAATGTGTCTGGAATTAAATTTTACGTTTCCGTAATTTTGATTTAGTCATTTTTACTCAGATTACCTGATACAGAGAGTCTTTTTATGTTACGGTCTAAAACGGGTTTTACGACACCACGCCGACTCATACAAAAATTCGAGTAAAAGCTAAACGGGCAGCGCAGACGATATCTCACTAAATCGGGACAATGACTCACCTAGGGCCGCTGCTCAACCCGCAACAAGATATGCCGACTAGACATCAGTGGATCGAGGGGGGTCCTATACGAGATAACCTACGGGCAACGGCCAAAGGAGCGGTAAACATTGATAGAATTAAATAGGGCGCCACCCGGTTTCATCGACATAAACGAAATCAAATGAGCCTACCTTTCTAACTTATCACCTTGGCGAAATTTGAAGCTCAACGGGAATGGAATATAAGTGCACGGCCTCAAGACACTGCAACGGTAAGCATCCCAACTTACCTGTCACGCTTAAACGCTCAGGCTTCGCCGTACATTTATCTTTACACAGTGTATAACATAACCTAAAAATAAGCATGCACAGACTAGTCGGAAATCATAAGACATTGTTTTATTAACCGATCTATTGGTCTAAAAACATGTAATTAAGATTGCTACATACAATGTAAACACATAGAGAATGGGTTAAACCTATAACCCAGCTGGGAGACGCTTTAACTCTAATTATAATAAACAAGCAAATGAAATTAGTTCACCTCAGCGCCGCTGGTAAGGTTTCAACAAATAACATACAAATTATGCTCGAACAACTAAATAAATTTAGTTTTACAAGAGGCCTTGGTAGGCAGTTATGAATCAGCAAATAATCTTATAATTTAGGCCTGAACAGTTGAATGTATTTGATTATTAAACGGCCTCGGCCCATCGGCACTGCGCCAGTAAGTGAATACATAAATTAGGCCTGAACAGTTGAATGAATTTGATTAATACTAAATACACTCGCTACCTGAATGGGTCACCAAGTGATTGCATCACGACGGCTGGCGAGCTCACCAGTACAACGAACGTGCTGTCGGCGGATGCGTGGGAGTCGAGCGGCCCCCGAGAATAATCCACCAATTTGCCAGAGTCTGAATTAAGTCCCACTCGGGAAAATCGGAACGGACGATACCGAAGGATTGTACAGCTCTGCAGTTTGGATCCCCACAGCTACAGTCATAAGGCCCCTTAACGGCCCAACAAAATTTTGCAAAACTGGCGGTTATACGGACAACACTGGGCACACGAGCTGACTCCACAAAACAAAGACCACCTCTCGCCTTAGCGGTCCGTGAAGAAATCGCTCCAAAACAAACAGCGGAACAAAGCGGTATTAGTACAAACACAGGCCGCCGTGCCCGAAAGCACGGCGGCTACCAAACGCCAACGCTCGAAGAAGCGCTCTTGAGCACAGCCGGTGACTGACTGAATCCAAAAATGACGCCAAGCCAACTTTTCAAGCTAAACGCTTAAAGCGTGCTTTCAGCGGCAACCAATCAAATCGCATCTCCCAACGGACGCGACGGCCCGCAGTCGGAAGAGTGCGACAGAAGTTTAAATTATTTAGCAAAATATCTCGCTTGCTCCAATTGACTGTTTTGAAACTGCTGTAGCCAAGCGCTCTTAACGTGGCGAAACGGATGCAGCTGCAACTCAGACGACTAGAGCCCGAAACGGCTACGCTGAACCTCTTTGAGAACCAAGGTGCGTGCGTGTCACCTTTAGAATTTTTAGATGCAAATATTTGAAGTACTATGCGAGAAAATATTACTGAAAAGGAACCTATATATAGGTGAAATCGTAAACTTTGTACCAAAACTACTCTAACATGTGGCATATCGGTAAAATATAAGAATGGCCTGACATCTACTTCATTTAATTCCAACTCTTTCCTTGTTTCGATAAATTTTTGGATCCATATTGAACTAGACTGGAAATCAATCTGCTGCCAATTTCTTCAATTTACAACCAATCAAATTTGGTCAAGTTCAGTTTATCAAGTCACATCAGGGTACATAATAAACTTTAGCGTTTCCGATAAGTCCTTGAACTGAGACGATCTCGATGAATATTCTTTGATTGAAGAATTAATTACCGAATTAAAGTCTTTAGTGACTTTTGCTTCGTCTGGTTTTTAGTGTAAATCCAAATCTCTGGTGATTTTTTTTAAGTTTGGGAAATACTTGAAGTTTTTGGTAACAATATCGTTACTGAAAATTTGCAGTTTAGCCTCTAAAGCACGAATGAGATCTGTCATAACAATAATTGTTTTATTTGCACCTTGAGGCTTCATATTCAATTCATTGTTAAATATAAATTGTTTCGATTAAGTACCTAAATTTCTTAATTAATGCTGTGCCCAAACTATTTTGTCGCCTGCGTTGGTGCGTCACCCCTGCCCTAGTGGTTAGAACCACCATATTCGAAGCTGAGGTTTATGCTATAAGCCTCTGCACCAAGATGAACCTTAGAAAGCGGTACAGTGGTGCAACAATTGATATTATCACAGACACCCAAGCAGCAATAAAGGCCTTAGCAGCCTACATGTGCGAGTGCAATCTTGTCTATGAATTCCTGGATAATCTCAAGCAACTGGCAAACAAAACCCACGTCACGTTATGGTGGATGCCAGGACATTAGGGTATACATGGCAAGGAATAGGCTAATGAAATCACTAGACGAGGTGCGATGACGCCAGTCTCCGGACCTGAACCCTGTTATGGAATACAGAAAAGCCATATAAATTATGAGGTCAGGCTATGGCAGGAGCACATGAAATTCTAGTATTGGAAATACACACCAGGACAGCGGCAAGCAAAGCAGTTCATAACTGATTCGCAAAATAAGGAAAAATCGCTTTGTCTTTGTAAGGTGGAACTAAAAACCATCACAAGCCACAAATAATTAAAATACCATCTTTTCAAGATTGATAAGGCTGAGGACCAAACCTGCCACCTATGCAGTGGAAACAAAAAAACACATTCTAGATGCATGCAGTGCTGTTTGTCGATGTTGGTACATCTTCGGAAAGGCAACCATGACGCCTAACGAAATAGGGGACTCAAAACCTACAGATATCTTGAGGTTTAGCAATTGCCTACAACTTGTCTAAATAAAGTAAGATAAGTTACAAAAGAACCGATACATACCTACAAACCTACATATCGCACAAATTATGCATTCAATTCAGCCCTTCACAGAATTGCTATTAGAACAATTTTCCGAACCAAGAACTTCGTATTTTTAGCCCCAAATCATAAAGTTTTCAAATTCAAAGTCACGTGTTTAATAATGTTATCAAACTCTATTTCCATGCGAAAGTTATTTCCGCTTATTTCATATGCTAGCGCATAGCAGTTTATTTGTATTCGCCGAAATTCATTTATAGGTTCACGCTTTGTTCTCATCTGCAATGCAGTTTTAGTTTATCGATTTCTCAGAATTTATTGTTGTTTTGACACATTTAAGCTTCCCTTCAAGCTTCGTGCGAAGTGTTGAGTTAGCTTTCGTGATTCTGGAATTTTCCTAGGGTTTTGCTACAAGTGGAACAAGGATCAACCAATAAGTGGCGGTTGCGCAATTCATTTGGCCTCGGAGACCTTAGCGCAAAGATTCATTCAGCGTCGGGCAGGGTTGGACGCTAAATCCCGGCGAGGTGAACGCCTCGCCGTGTAAGTCCAAATTATTAGTTGTGAAGCCACGTTGTTGTTATAGTCGAGAATCGATGTTTAAGTGACGTACAAGTGAAGGATTGACCGGGGTTTTTCTGTTTCGTAGAGTCAGGCAACTCTTAATTACGCATAAAGCGGATTATTAATTGAAGCACTTGTTTGTTGTGTTAAACCATCAGTGGAATGAAGGCACGAGTTTCGTTATCGTAATCTGCCTCTGTCGACGGACTTCATTCAAGTTTATCCGTTGCGGGGGATGTTATACCACTCACAATCACTTGATTATCGCACCTTCATGGGGATTCCAGCAGTTCATGTCGTTGTATCATGTTTGTGCGGTAACATTGCAAAAATTGCAAATCACTGCCACAATGCAGATACATTATTTCATGACAACATCAAAGTTTTTAAATCACGAGCCACGCAAGTACTGAATCCAAACGTGTAATATCTAAACGATTAATGGATTTTTTCTTTATTAATTTATAGTATAATTTGTTAAATGTATATTCGTTTATATCTGCTACAAAGACGAACTAAATTGCGATAATTATTGTTATTTTCATCATGTATTGTACTGTAACTGTGTTCACCGTCTAAAATTGTATTTCCAACCCGTTATTGGGCCTGGCCTGTCGGTTGAATAAATAACTACATAAATCAATATATAAATAGATAACATGCCGACACGGTTTAAATTACTGATTAAACTATACCTAATTGTCTAATTGAACCACTAATTGATCTTCATACTCTAACTTGCGTTTGCAATGATTACGTTTAATTTGCCCCAAAGCAATGTAACATGAATAATCTGCTAAATAAGTTATCACTTTTAACTTGTTCTTTAGCTTCTGAATCAGCAGCAATACGAGAATTAAACAAACGTTCCTCGAGGGCACCAATACTATATTCCTCATCATTACAAAATCTTGATAGTGTCAAACTGTCGTGATTTGAGAGTTAATGATGATTGAATTCTAAGTCTCTTTTCGGATTCATATAATTTACCCAATAATACCTAATTCATTTTGAGGGGAGTTGATCAATTTGCTGTTGCAAAGATCTGCCTAATTGTTAATAGCTGTGAGCTAGTACCAGAGATCTTTTAATAAATTTAGACTATTGTTGTGTGTCGAAGATTGGATCGAAAGAAACAATTTATTATAAATAAGGCGATCCATTTAATGCCTGATTAATAATTACTTGAAGTAAACTGAGATATGGTTTTCACTAGAGCTATTGAATTAAAAGGTTGGATGAACTGTCAACGTGCACTTCAGATAAAAGAAATCATAACCGGTATAGAGTTGGAACTTAAAAAAGTTACTTTCATGTTTAAAAAATATTAAATGAGCTGGTTTTGAAGTTTAGTTCACAGCACTTAAGTAGTACACTCGGCGCCTTAGAAATCGGGACACGTAATATGTTGTTGGAATATTTGATTTATTATTATTTTTTTGCTCTGATCACTTCATTAATGTGAGCTGGCATTTTATATTTGACAAATAATAAAAAATCTATATAACAATCAAAACTATCACAACTGTAAAAGCTCAGTTTATACACTTAAAAATACACGCAAAATGTATCATAGTATTGTCCCGATTTCTAAGGCGCCGACTGTACGTCGGATAAATAATTAATATGACAAAGTACATAACCGTAACTATGTTAAGTTCATGTCAATCTGATATAATAGCTTAAGTGGAAAGTAATTTCTATAAAAAAATGACTGTAATGTAATGAATATGTATATCATATATCCACGAAGAAGAACATTGAAATGTCTAATCTGAATAAATTGCCTTCAAAAATTACTGCCTTCTAATGTTGTTAAAGCCACCTTGTTTTGTTTTCAGTTGTTATAGAAATGTGATTAGCATCCTCGCACTACTGCTCGTATTAGGAGAGCACATACATTTGGAATATTTAAAAAACTATAAACGTACTGACAAGTTTGGTGATTCTAGAAGCAACGTGTAGCTTTGCTTAATAACAAATATGCTGATGTTAGTGTTATTAAAAAGTAGTAAATTCCAAGATGCCTGTCAGTTTCAATCTATTGCATTCACACTGTTACTATCTACAAACTGTTGTTTACTTTGTCAGGCGTTATTAAAATTGCCAGACACTAATTTTGAGTTATGCAACTGCTTGGTAAAACTCACCAACAAATTATTTAAACCCAACAGCACTGTACAGTTTATTTATGAAGATATTATTGTTTTTCCAGAAGACATTTCCAATCCTCGTATTCTAATTGTTCCCGAACGACCAGTTGAATTGTCACAGCAACTGCAAAATAATTATGTCATTTTTACTAATGGAGACATTTCTTTGAACAAAACCATTGTGAAGCTACAGAATACTTCTATATGGAGTGAAAGCAATGGCCCACGTGGAAAATATCTCATCGTAACATCTAACAATAATAATTTAAATAAGACCATGACAATTTTATGGAGTTTTGATATCACAAATGTATATTTAGTGGTAAATGAGGGTCATCCATCTTTAAAATTATACACATCAAATCCTTTTAATAAGGAGAGCGAATGCTTAAAGCGGCCTGGAATTCGTTTTGTTCAATATTGCAGTAATGATATCAATATAAGCTTCTACAGCAAAATCAAAATGCTAGACGGATGCGATTTGAAGGTTGAAGTGCCCGTAGATGCCTTCACCTCCAATCACGTAGGAAAGATTTCCACTTATTATACAATTTTTGAAATAGTTCGGTTAATGGGAATAGTTTTAAAATCAAACGTGTCAGCTATTCCAGATACTGACACTATACATGATCGGAGAGAAGATATAAGTCTCACTACCAACATTTTTAGGTTCGAACATTTATACAAAGAGTACGATGTAAGCGAATGCCTCTTTCAAGATACCAGGGTGTGGATTACTCCTAAGCCATCGAGAATTTCCAATGTAAAACTGATAACTTTCATATTTCAATCAAGTTCCTGGAGTCTGATTATTGCAATATTGCTTACAATAGCGACTGCTTTGTATTGTGTTGCAAATGTTTCTTCAACAGATTCAAAATTCATAAGCTTTCAGAGGTGCTTATTGGATATTTTACAGTTCACCTTTGGCTACGGGATTCCTATTACTCCAAAGACCACGACTTTTCGAGTAATCGTGCTATTTTACTTGATCTACTGCATGCATATTTCTGCTGTTTTTCAAGGCAGACTTATCAGTGTCTTGACACAACCGCTGTATGAGCGAGCTGTAACAACTCTAGAACAATTTTCTGAATTGCCCTTGCCCATTATAACTATAGAATCCGTGTATCATATTATTGAAAGCTATTCGCATGAACCTATCTTTGTCAAAATTTCTAAGAATATCAGACTTTTGCCCGCAGAGTTATTCAACATGACTGAAATCCTGCACCGAGTGGCCTATTCTCGAAACTGCACTATGGCCATAACTTACAATTTTTTGAAGAAACTGCACCCTAGAGAAGCTGAAATGGTAACCGTATTAAAGGGAAATGTTGGACTATTCTCTTTGGACATTGTACAGATTATGAGAAAAGGCCACTATTTTCTTGATACTTTTAATAGTCTTTTACGAAGGATAACTGAGAGTGGATTGTTCGAAAAGATATATTCAGATGTTGTTGCAAAAATGGCGACATCCAAGGTAAAGGAACAGTCCTATAATGTGATTACCTTGTCAATTGAGCATTTCTATGGAGCCTTCATATGTTGGGCTGCTGGAATTTTAATAGCCGCGTGTGTATATGCTGTAGAATTGGTCACTTTACATATTTAAAGGAAAGCAATGATTTTCTAAATAAATGACTAAAAATGTGAAAATGCTTTACCCCTATTATATCAAAGTTGAAATACTTGTGCCTGTTTGCATGTTCATTGTATGTATGTACCTATGTATTATCTGTAACCTTATTTACCTTGCGGTGTAGAGGCTGGTGCTTTATGCGCTGGTATCTGGCGGCACAATGCTCAATTTGTCCCGTATTGGGGATACAGAGTTGGAGCGCGCCTTTGGGTGCTTGCGCAGCAACCACCGTGTGAGGTGTGTGTCTTCGTGATGTGTTGACCTTGTTACTCTATCTCTTAGGTTTTTGGTTCTGAGTAGCGCACAGTTAATTTGGTGCCCAACTGTGAATGGTATCACCGAGCCCGATTCCAATCGCCAAAGCTACGGAAAAATTCTGACCCCCGCGGGATTCGAACCGAGGATTTGCTTAATGCAAGCCTGGCGCTTACCCAACTGCGCCACACCGCTTCGTTATGTTTGTAAATTACTGTTAAATAGTTGACCCTCTTCTTATGGTATTTGTGTATGAATAGTTCCCTCTGTGAATGAAAATGTACATTTAGGTGCTATTTGTATGTTCGTTCGATTTTTACGTTAAGATTTGAAATGAAAAATTAACACGCATTTTGTAAGACAAAATGACCAAAAATATGTCATCAATTTCCTTATTCAAAACTAGTTATCATTATCAACAACCTTTCCTCCTTATAGTAACTATTTATGGAAACGTCAAATTTCTCTATCTATATTGCGCGTGCTGTGTATTTAGTCTAAGCGAGTCGTTTGCGTATCGTTTAGGATGACTTTGATAAATTTCTTGTTCAGTTTAAATAGGGAGCTTACAATGGGAAGCTGCTTAGTTGATAGGGTAAGAAGCATGTTGCCAGATATTTGTTAAATATAAAATGGCGGTAGTTATTTCTGAAACAACCTACATAAAATTACGCAACGACTTTGCCTAACATAACGTCATCCACGTTGAATCACACCACGGCCTACTCATGGATGCGTCCTCAATTTACTCCTCTAACACCAACTTTTCAAAATTCAACTTCCAATTTTGTGAATTGGGCGGTAAGGTGGAGTTCTTGACAATGTGTTGCTACCTTTAGGGTATTTGCAAAATTATAAAAAAGAACTTAATTTTTGGATCTGAATCCTTGTTGTGCCTTGGCAGTTACAGCAAGAGGGCTCTGAAAATGTCCAAAAATTTTTGCATGCATTCTGAAATATATAGGTTAATTCATATAATCGAATGGTTAAAATTTCTCTATAATTGAACATATTTCGGAAATATATAGTATTTTGTGGAATTTTGCACAACCAAGTGGTTTATAATTAATCGTTGGAAAGGAAGATCTAATTTTGCTGGTATTTAAGTCATACTTTAGTTAATTCAGTTATTACCGTGTGGTTTTCCATTCAGCTTTTTTTATATATTGCCGGTCTATGTAGAAACTTAACGTGGAGTACCTTATGTCGTTTCACAACAGAAATTCCTGGTTTAATCCGCTTCCATCCAAATTGTACCTGCAAGTCAATAGGTCAAGCCCGCACAAGAATCGAGATATCAGATACAGTATACTACCAATAGCAATACTTCTGACTACTTCGTATAGCACAGTTCTTAGCTACGTTGTACGTAATCACTTCAACATATTAAGTTCATGGCGTTTCGTTTAGATGTTTCACTTGCCTTATTACTAATTTACTTCTAACCACTTTGCTGTATTTAAATAGTTTACTTGTGTAAAAAAATAAATTCTATAATCGGTGTTTATATTAACCTATAACCCTGATTTCATTTTGTTATGTGAGTATAGCCACTTCAGATTTGCAAATTTAGTCAATGCATTTCAGAAAGAGTTATAATTAAGCTACCATTAGAGTGCATCCTTAAATTAGGCTTGGAAAATGGTACCACGTTAAATCGAATTAAATACTTAATGTTGATTGTTTTTATTATATGAAATGCAGTTTTTACATACTATTTTAAAATTCCACTTAATATATAAATTGAAATGCTTTCAGTACAAAGTGCATGCTTAGTCTGTAGGTCGTTATCACACGTCATAACAGACAAGCGAGGTAAGTATTATGCTGCATTTTCAAGGCTTGCATAAGCTAATTTTTATACCAGTTAACTAAGCATGCAAGAAATAACTGCAAAAAACTGCAAGCACTACCTCTGGTTTGACAAAATCAGGTCTGCGCACGCTGTTAAAAATGTATTTCCTAATTTCTAAATGAAAACTAGGTCTGTGCAATTGGAGCGCTCTATAAAAACCTATTCGATTCAAAAATTGTCAATCACTTTACATTACATCTGATAGTAATTTTATTTACATCAAAACTATCATTTAAGTTTACCTTCCCTAAATTTTAATTAATTAAATGGGATATCAATTTCTGTACATTGTTGTGTAATAGTGATATTTTAGATTCAAATGGCATTAAGCCCACAGTTTGGCTCTGTTTTGCAGTGTAAAATATTTAACCAAGTCATTAAAGCACAGAGTTAGGATATTTCATATAATTGCAATTTTAAACAATAATAAAAGTATTAAATGCATTGGTAATGAGATGCGAGAAACAGTAATTAGTCGGAGAAAGGCACGCAAAAGCAAAGCATATTTCATAGGGTTTGAATTTACCTTTTGAATAAAGTAATATAATTAAAATGATAGGTTTGTGTATATATAAAGCCAGAGCAACTGAAAGTAATTGACACAAAGTGTTGTTATGTGCACATAAATGAGCGTCGTTATCAATAAAAGCAAAGGACAGTGAAAATTGTGAGCAATTTGACTGGTAGATTGAATATAAGGAGAAGAAAATTGCAAAGATTAATCCTGAATGTAGGCAACAGAAAAAAAGCAAGCGACGTGAAAAATGGAACTCAAATATCAGCGCGTTAATAATTAAAAACAAAGTGCAAAAGAGTGCTAAAGAACAATACTAGTTATAAGCAAAAGACAATATTTTAGTTTTAAGAAAATGTTAGATCTGTAATTTATGTAATCAAACTTTATTTCGATTTGTGGTTAATATTATCAAAACCAATTTCCAATTAATAGTAGAAGAACACCGTATCTTAGCAACCCGATGCTTTTTTGTTAATAAAGGGAAGAACAATTGAAAATAGAAATTAATGTAGATTGTCGAATTTGTGCTCCATATTTAACTACTGTTTTATGATAATAAACGTGTCTTACCAATTATAAAAAGTGGTCCAATTTATTGCCCAAGTGTCAGTGTACCTGTGGGAACGTTTGTGGCGATATCCACGACATGAAAGTTAAATTTTCCAATCTCATTCTAGAGTGGACATCGGCAGCCGAGCAACTGGAATTACAATCTTCGACTACGACCAAAATTAGCAGCGGAACCCAGAGGTCAACGATCAAGAACGTCAGCGGGGTCTGCAAGACCGTCGCTTTCAACATCTGCACTCAGCGGAGCGACTTCAGTAGAGCCAGAGGCAGAAAACCGGGAGCGTTATCTGCAAGCAGCATCGAAGCGAACTTTACGAGATTGAACCTTAATGAAGAGGCATAGCGTTTTTCCAAGGGTCCTGCTACGCCGTAATTTTCAAAAATCTAACAGCGTCATCCGGTTTTGCAAAATTGGCCAGAATCAAGTATCATAAACAAAGCAAAGTTGGCATGAGTTCTACATCATCCTGAGAAAAACGAAGGCGAGGGTCTACTTCATTCTAGACAATGAAGGCGAGATTAATCGTTGCCAAGCGGAAATATTCAAATTATTTACCAGACGTTTTTCACATTATTTCACGATTTTAAACGTTCAAATACACGCTGTACGCACAAATCATTTTGTGTTGTGTTCATCTGTTAACCTACGAGGTGGTGAATTATCTACTAAAACCGAGCAAATGAGCTACGTTGAGACAAATAACCTAAAATTTGAGAATATAGTACATTTCAGACTCAACCTGAGATAAGCAGTTTTGTGTTTGCCGAGAGCTGGCGTAATAAATATTGCAGTTAAATAAAATAGAAAGAGGAGCATTCAACCATTTATTTGTGTAATTAATTATTACATTTCATTTTAACTAGCCTTAATTTACTGACAGGTAAGTTTGAGTACAGTATAAAAATATAATCTGAGGATTGTGTGTAGGTGGATTTGCCCTAAATTTTAACTAATACTAATTTTCTAAATTAAAAATTGCTTTTGTAGTCAGGTAATTCATTACAAACAGGAACCTGTTAGTGGAGTCTTTACAATCATTTCATTGCAATATATGCTGTTATTTGTTCTTCTCAATTTATTAAACTGCTGGAGCCTAAATTTGTTTATTGTATGATGAACCTCCAATCCTCATGAAAAGGTTAAACAATAACTCACACGTATTTTTGTTAGATTTTCTACTGGAAAGTAAGGCAACCGGTGAATGTAGACCATCTGAAGGCTTGTATGCTTAAAGAGGGTTGTTGGAGCTTCCAGTCATTCACCTTAGTAAGAAAGGGGTGAGCGCGGCAGGGCGGCTCCAGGTAGTTTTAAGTTAGAAGTAGCTAATTTAGTCGTTAAGTAGCTGTACACAGATATAGACGATCGCATACCAGTTCGCAGCACATCAGGTGAGAAACATAGCCTTAAATCAACGGCACATCGGCTGTAAGGGGTTGATAAAGTTTTCGTAATATACTGGTGTTTTTTTTATTTATGTTATCGAATAACAAACAATAACATTTGGTTCTTCAAGCGGGATTACCGTTAAATTAATTTAAAAAGTGTGTTCGTTCGTCGAAATATCTGCACAACAGCAGCATCAAAGACGGATGTTTTCCTATTACACATCGGCAACTTCAAGACGATGACTCCGACCAAATTCTCTGCATATCAGCAGCATCAAGGCCAATTACATCAACTACACATCAGTAGAAGAACGGAGGGCATTAGGTCAAACAGGTCAGTGATCCTTTCCATAACTCTATTTCACTCGTCCTATCATCGGAGAGTGTATATATTTGTTACCGTTCAGTCACTTCTAATATTTAATTTGAAATGGCCGCAGAATTAGGAACATTGATTTACAAACGGGGTCATGCTAAAGCTAGATTGACAAAAATAGAAAATTTTAAACAAGGGGATAATGTCAATTAGTTTAACTTCTCATGTTAAAGGAGATTAACGATCAGTTTAATAGCTTGCAAATGGAAATCTTAAGTATTAATCCAGATTTGGCAGAAATGATGATCAGGATAATTGGACACTCTGTATTTTAATTCAATATGCTTAACTCAATCAATTTTGGAAGATCATACTACTTTTGCATCACATAGGGTTCCGTCAGAAAAATTGCGTGAATCGCAATTAAATATCAAGCCTAAATTTGCCCGAATTTTCCGGGAGCTATTCAAATTAGAGAGCTTTTTATGACACCTTTAAATAGCTAATCCACGATAACCATAAATTAAATGATCGTGGACGTTTTCACTATCTAAAATCATCCCTTAAGCAAGAACCCCTGCATGCAGTTGATGCATTGCCTGTATCACAAGCTAATTATACATCGGCTTGGGAAATTTTTAAACGAAGGTATGAAAATAAAATGTTAATCATACAAGAACATGGTCAATCGATATTAAAATGTTCAATTATTTCTAGACCATCTTATATTTTGCTGCGCCAATTGGTAGACAAGGTAAACTCAAACATGGCAGCAATAAATGTTCTAAACTTACCTGTTGGTTCTTGGGATGCACTTATTGTACCAATTTTGAGCGAAAAATTAGATTATACCACTAATAAAGAGTGACAATCGTGTCTAAATAGCGAGACTCCAACTTTAAATAAATTTATAACATTTTTAGACAAACAATGCGAAGTACACGAGTCATTAAGCTCTTTAACAAGGCCACATCAGGCAAATTAATCAAACAAAGTAAGCTTAAGGGAAAAACCACCTCGTCATGCTTCATACCTGAATATCAATACACCGTCGTGCTTTCAATGTAAACGCAATTTGCACCACATATATCAGTTTAGAATTTTTAAAATTAAGTGTTCCCGATCGTCTTAAGCAAGTTGCAAAATTCGATTTATGCTCAAAGTGTCTCAGAAATAATCATAAAACAAATGATTGCCGATTAGACATAAAGTATCTTGAATGCAAACAAAAACATAATAGCTTGTTACATGTAGTTCAAAATGTTACAACGTTAGCAGAAGGTAGCAATGCCTCTTCTTTGAATGAATCTGAAATATAGCCATCCACATCAATGATATTTATGTTCAAACAAAGACATTAGTACAACAATATTACTATCAACCGCTTTAGTCAATGCCAGTGATAGCAAGGAAAACTTGCACGAAGCTAGGGCACTTTTAGATGTAGGTTCTCAAAGTAATCTCATAACCGAGAAATTAGTAGAAAAAAATCTCTGAATCAAATAAACACAAATATACCGATTGCGGGTATTAATCAAGGCATCAGTTAGTCAAAAAAAAATGATAGAAGTCTCAGTCAGGTTTCGCCATAATAATTTCACTGCAGACGTGCAATGTCTAATTGTACCGCAAATTGCAAAAAATATATCGTCGCGACCATTCAGCAGGGCCATGATTCATGTACCCCTAAAAATTAATATTTCGGATCCATATCTTAACCAAGCAGGCCAAATAGATTTGCTGCTAGGTGCCGGGCTATTTTGAGAAATTCTTTGTGTGGGCCAAATATGGACGGACGGCCATCAACCGTTCTTACAGAAATCGCATTTTGGAAAGTTTATTGGGGGTTCAATAGATTTTGCTTTAAGTACCATAAGAACGGCGTGCAGCCTGAGTACCGCAAGCCGATTAAAAAATAACTTAGCTAAATTCTGAAAACTTAAACAATACTTCTGTCAAAGGCACTTGTCTGCTGAAGAAATGAATGTCGAAAACCACTTTAAGAGCATTTTTCATCGGGATGTAAATGGTTGGTTTGTAGTAACCTTCCGTGTAAAAGCAATAAGCTGATCTTGGGCGCGTCTAACCAAAATGCGTTAAAGTTATTTTACAATTTAGAGAATAAATTTAACTGTAAGCCCGAAATAAAGCAGCAATATATGGATTTTATGACGAAGTACAAGCATTTAAATCATATGGAATTGGTTCCAAAACAGCAATTAAACCTGCCAAGTTGCTATCTTTCACATCATACGGTGTTTAAGGAAGGTAGTTCAACTACAAGGTTAAGGGTAGTGTTTGACTTATCGGCAAAGACTAGCAACGGGTCAAGTTTAAATGACAATTTAATGTGTGGACCAGTGATTCAACAAGATTTATTTTCAATTTTGACATGATTCAGGACCTTTCAATATGCTTTAACTAGCGACATAGCAAAAATGTATCGCCAAATACAAATTCATCCGCAGCAGGCTGATTATCAAAGAATACTGTAGAGAAATAATTGCAATAAACCCCTTCAAACATACAGGATGCTTACACTTACATATGGTACGAAACCAGTCAGTTATACCGCAACTTCATATTTGCGAGAGCTAGCTTTACAAAATCAAGTTAATTATACTACAAGCAGCAAAATTATTTGTCGTGATTTTTATATGGACGATTCCATTACGGGCGGAAATGAATTAAATAAGCTAATAATGATAAGAGATGAAATAATTGACATTTTTGACATGGTTAGTTCGAATTGGGTAAGTTTGCTTCGAATGAAAAACAAATCCTTTCGGGAAGTATTGACATAAGGCCAGATAGTATAATTAATTTAGATAAGAATGGTGAAACTAAAACGTTAGGATTAATTTGGAATTGTGATGGCGATTTTCTGAAATACGAAATTAAAACACACACATTCGATTTTATCCGCGATAACTCAGATTTTTTATCTTTTAGGTCTTGTAGCACCAGTATTAGGCCAGTCGATAAGTCTTTTAAAATGGCTGTTAGCGGGAGTAATTCCGGACAAGCTGGAATAAATTTTAATCTGTTCTGTTGGGACTCAGAAAATATATATTAATTTTGCACCTTTTGACAGGCCCGGATTTAACCGCTATGCTTAAAAAAAGGTCTAAATTTTTAAATTTTTCCTAATATTAGTGAATATCTCGATTAGTATCAACTTTTGAGCAAAATGCGTAGTTGTCAAAATTAAAGAAGAGTAAATTCTCTACAAAAAATGTTCTCTACATTTTTGTCATACGTTAGCTTGTTTCGAATTCATAGGCGTCGAAATATATTTTTTTTCGAGTATTTGCTTGTTACTTTCTTTTACGATAAAAGAAGTATTGGATTCACCCCAAAAATTCGAAATTGCGTTTTCAACAGATCTTCACGTTTTAAAGTCCCCTGAACCCAAAAAACATGTTTTTGTTCATTGCGAAAGCCTTTAAATAAATTATGCTTTTTGCCTCTAATTGAGTGAACATAAACGATTTGTGTAATAGTAATAGTGGTATATTGTAATGGTTTACTGCCCACAGCAATTCTGATTGCCTAATTAACTAAATAAATGAGGTCAAAATGAGCACAGAATTAAATATGCTATTTATTGCAAGGTAATCGGTACTTTACATTAATAAATGCACTTGATGTGAGCAGCAGTAACTAATAATTTGAGGGATAAAAGTTAGCATAAGATAAGGCAGGTTTGAGAAGGGTTACGTTTAAAGTTTCAGATATAATTTATGTACAGAAGAGCCAATGTTATTTAATTTGTAACTGACGGATTTGAGCTTAGTAATGTCAAACATAATGTGAATAAAATAATACAAAATGATTTCTTACGTAGAGAAATTGTATGAGCAATATGTATTAAAAGTTTATAAGCCAGCAAACGACAAGGCAGCTGAAAGGTAAACGAAAACAGTGCTGGTAAAGCAATAATTGCAACAGAGCAATGAAAAAATATAAGGCAACCGATCGACAGACAATTAGTGAGATCAGTGCATTATAAACTAAAGTTATTTAAAAGCAGAGCAAAGTGTCGTGGAATTTATCCCAAAGAAAGGACAATTTAGTAAAAATTCAAAGACATGACATCAAAACTGTAGTCCCTAAGCTAAAACATGTAATCAAACCTATTTTTTTAAACAATTGTAAATCTAGTTGCTTAGTTACGAGACAGTCAATTGTAATAATGAATCAAACAGGCTTAAATTTCTTAATGTTGGGGGCAAATTGAGCTCCACATTTATTGTATTAAATTGTGAATACGAAATCATTTCTGTAGCCAGTTTTGCGTAAAGTTATTCACCAAGTTGCCGCGCATCTGCGGGTGTAATTTTAGAAGTGTAGAAGTTCCCAAGATAGTGCAATTAGGCCAGCGAGTTTTCACCTGGTGCGGCAGACCTTTTTGTGCTACATGGAGAGGAGGCCTACAGCTATCCTTAGGTAAAAGAATTAGGACCAGCAACCCATTTCCAAGCGAGTATTTTCCGTGGCGTCCTTCCGATGTGCCAACCCACAGCGGAGAACCTTCACAAAGAGTTCGTGCAGCTTCGTAGAAATTTTAGTTTGTCAAGAACAGACCTTTTCCGAGAAGTTCAACGTGTTTCCAGAGTCCCAGATCTATCGAGCTTCGAATAATTTAGCTAGCGTCAGTAAAATGTGCTAGTTGAGGCGGAATTTGCAGTTCTTGCCGGAAGTTGAACAAAAGAGAATTATTATACAACAAATTATTTGTCATACAAATGTTTCTACCTATTTTATGAACCGACCCTTGCGTTAAGAACTGTTGTTCGCTGGAGCTAAGCCCTAAGTTATTGCAAAAATGTAAAGTACTCAAAGAGAAATCCATTTATTTTTGGTAATAAATATTACACTCTTTTAATTTGCCCTGAGTTTGACAGGCAATTCTTAATTGGAACTTAACAATTTATAACGTGTAGTTAACAATTAGACATTTTATATTTTATAAACCCTATTATTATTAATAAAGCGAGGCAGCTATTACAATATGTATGTATGTATTATCTGTAACCTCATTTACCTTGCTATTACAATATATTGTTTTTAATTATAGGAATCATTATATATTGTTCTTTAGGTGTATGAATTGTTCTTTATAGTCTTTATTACGTTATTGTATATAATATTCGAGAGGCGCTAGAACATGCCGTAGGTGGTGTTCCGTATGCGGCGATAATTGCGTTGCCAATTCAGTTTTTAGTACAGTGCCTTTATATAGACAGTGGCGACAATACAACTAAGCCACACCCCCGCCGCCATATTTATGCAAATTTCTAACGAGTGTTTATTTAAATCCGTGATCAGAGTCGACTGTGATACGTGTTTTACGTTTGGCAGTACTGAAAACATTCTAGTGCTGCAGGTTAAGATTTGCGTCAGTTTATATCAAAACTGACACAAAACCGAACCTATTAACCTCGAATTTGACATAGACTGTCAATACACTTCAGTACTGCCAAAAGTATAACACGAATCTCAGGTGATTTAGCATAAACATGGCGGCTAAAACCACGTGATCTAGGCAGCCAATCAAAAATAGGACACCCCATTGTCGCCACTGTCTATATAAAGGCACTGTAGTTTTTAGTTACTAGGTGCGCCATCTCTGTGGAAAAAGTAGAACTGTCTAGTCGGAGTGCGCGCAATAGACACTGCGAGACCGAGACCGGAAGTGACGCTAACATGGCGGACGACCTGTTTATGTCGGCAACGAGTTACTGTTATTTTTGGTAAAATAAAGTATTTTAAAAGTTTTTATACAGTCCACTATTTACTCAGGGTGCATTAGGACTTAGTGTACCCTACATTTTGGTCCTACGAGCCCGATTGACTAGTGTTTTGTGTGACAAAGTTATGTGTCCGCAGTAAGACGCGACAGTTTGCGTAGGCGTTTGACAATATCGCAGCTTCCTGGGGGTGACGACGTTCATCGCAGCAGGCAAGTCCCAGTGCAGGACAGCACTAAAAGACGCGGCAGTTTGGCGTAGCCGTTTGGCAATATCGCAGCTTCCTAGGTGTGACGACGTTCACTGCAACAGCCAAGAATAACGCGGCAGGTTTGCGTAGGTGTTTGGCAACATCGCAGCCTCCTGAGGGTGACGACGTTCATCGCAACAGGCAAGAATCCAGTGCAGGACAGCACTAAAACGCGGCAGGTTAGAGTAGGCGTTTGGCAACATCGCAGCTTCCTGAGGGTGACGACGTTCACTGCAAGCAGGTAAGGTTCCAGTGCAGGATCGCACTAACAGCAGATTTCAGACAATCCGTGAGTCCATTTCAATTTATTGTTTGGTTGTACTTGAATTGAAACTGTTTTTTGTTATTTAAAACAATGGCTGAGTTACGGCAACTTAAGTTTAAAAGAGGCCAAATTAAAGGCAGTTTGACAAGGCTGCAGACCTTTTTTGATTCTTTAAATTTAAATAGTCTCGACGAAGACACTTTTCTTAAATTAAAATTAAGATGGCAGAAGTTAGAACCAATCATTGACGAGTTTTCAAAAATACAGTCTGAGATAGAATATAACTTAGATATAGATGACCAGGTTTCTGTTGACGAAAAGGATAGGGAGTTAATAGAAAGAGAAAATTTCGAGACATGTTATTTTGATTTAGCTTCAAAAATTTCGGCTTTTATTATTAGATTTGAACAGAGTGAAATAAATTCTGTGACGTCAGACGTTGTTAATGGCAACATTAGTAATTTTGGGCCTCCAGCTCAATATACAATGAGTGCAAAATTGCCTGTTTTGAAATTACCTATTTTTTCAGGGGTTTTACACAAGTGGCTAGAATTTCGAGACATTTATACGTCTCTGGTTGAAAATAATGGCTCTTTAGATAAGGTTCAAAAATTCTATTATTTGAAATCATGCCTCGGGGGCGAAGCATCACAGTTGATTGAATCAATTTCAGTTACAGCTGAAAATTATCTAGTGGCTTGGTTGACATTGACCGAAAGATATGAAAATAAGCGATTAATTATTTTTAATTATATTCAAGCATTATTTGATGCACCTGTGTTGACGAAAGAAAATAGTATTCAACTTCGTAGCTTATTTGATGTTTTTAGTAAAAATTTAAGGTCTCTTAAAATTTTGGAACAACCGACAGAAAGCTGGGATGCGCTTGTAGTACATTTGATCGTGTCTAAACTTGACAACAGGACAAGAAGGGATTGGGAATGCTTTAAAATAAAAGGGGAACTACCCACATTTGACGAAATTAAACTGTTTATTAAAGAAAAGTGTGAAATGCTTGAAAAACTTGAACTTTCAAAGTCCAACAATATGGCCAATAAATCTGAAATTAACGTTAAGGCTTCGACAAGGAGCAACTATAAAACTAAAACTCAAACTTTCCAGTCACTGACCAATTTAGGGTTTACGTGTTATTTCTGTAAACAGAACCATTCTATTTTTAAATGTAATGCATTTGCAAATTTAAATGTTAGTGAACGAAACAAAGAAGTTAAAAGGCTTAAATTGTGCTTGAATTGCTTTAATCCTAATCATTTCGTGCACCAGTGTGAAAAAACACCATGTAGAGTATGCAATAAAAAGCATAACACCTTGTTACATAAAGACTCAGAAATTGTGGCGGCTGAGAGGCAAACAGTCGACAGTCCGGCTCTGCACTCAATGTTAACTTACAGCTACGATCTAGTAAGCGGGGAGGGCGCGGGCATGTTCACAAAAAATGATAATACAATATCCACAATAAACGCGCTTACGGCCGGCGGCGGAGCATCTAAGAATGATTCGACAATTATTACGTACTGTTTACTATCGACAGCGATTGTAGATATTATGGATAAAAAAGAAAACGTTGTTTCGGCTAGAATTTTATTGGACCCAGGCTTTCAAAGCAATTTTGTTACAGAATCGCTAGCAAATAAATTAGGTTTTCATAAGACACGTGTTAATTATTCAATTTCTGGTATTGGAAACAATAATTCATTATTAGCTAATCACAAAACGACTTTTACCTTTAGTTCACGAATTTCGGAATATTCCAAGGAAGCATCCTTTTTAATTTTGCCGAAAGTCACGCAACCAATGCCTAGTTACTCTTTTGATATTAAAAATTTAAACTTACCAACGGGGGTTGTGTTGGCAGATCCTAATTTTAATCAAAAATCGGACATTGATATTCTTTTTGGAGTTGGTTTATTTTATGATTTGTTAGTACAAAACCAAGTAAAACTTCAAAGCGGCTTAGTTATACAAAACACTGAATTAGGCTGGGTGTTAGGCGGAGAATTCAATTATCCTTTTGCTAATAATAATAGCACATTGAAAACAATTTCATGTCATCACTGCGTTTATACCGAGGTTGAAAGTCTCGAGAAATTTTGGCGTATAGAAGAGTGCGATAATATACCGAAAATTGACAATTTCTGTGAAACACATTTTATAAAAAAACACGGAAAGAGATAGTACTACCGGGCGTTTTGTAGTAAGAATACCTTTTGATAAGGATAAAAATAAGTTATGTGATTCAAAGGACGGCGCGATTCGACGATTTCATTTGCTAGAAAAAAGGCTCGACAAAAATAAAGAGTTGAAAAATCAATACTCGGAATTTATGACAGAATATAAAAGTTTAGGCCATATGCGAAAATTATCCCATAGTTTAGACGAGCTTAGTGACATTGGAGTGTATTATATACCCCATCATGCAGTACTCAAAGAAGCAAGTCCGACAACAAAACTTAGGGTCGTTTTTGACGCGAGTGCGAAAGGGGACAGTGGCGTATCACTGAATGAGATGCATAAGGCTGGACCGATAGTACAAAGCGAACTGTTTGATATTCTATTGAGATTTCGGCAGTATACCTTCGTGATAAATGCTGATATTACTAAGATGTACCGGCAGATTCATTTGAACCAAGATGATACACGATTTCATCGAATTTTTTGGCGATCGGATTCATTTGACGAGTTGCAATGCTATGAGCTATTAACTGTAACATATGGGGTTGCGGCATCACCGTTTTTAGCTACCCGTTGTTTGCTTGAATTGGCTATTATTAATAAGGACAATTATCCTTTGGCATGTGAGATTATCACTGATAGTTTTTACGTTGATGATCTCTTAGCAGGTTCTAATTCGGAAACAGACATTTTGCAATTACAAAGAGACATTACTAATATATTGGCTACAGCAGGATTCGAACTTAGAAAATGGTTATCGAATTGCCCAGAGCTTTGTGAAAAATTCACAATTAATTCAAATTCAGAAAGTAATATCCTGCATCTCGGAGAAAATGAGTCAAATAAAACACTCGGTATATTTTGGAACGCAAATTCGGATATGATTCAATATTGCACAAGTGAGTTTAGGTATGAACAAGTTATGACTAAACGGGCTATTTTATCGACGATTGGCAAATTATTTGACCCTTTAGGTCTTCTTGGCCCTGTGATAATGACAGCTAAAATAATACTACAACTGTTGTGGCGCGAGAAAGTTTGTTGGGATCAACCTGTGTCAGATTCGCTGGCAAAAAAATGGTTAGAATTTCTCAAAGACTTAAAAAACATACACGACATAAAAATAAATCGTCATGTTTTGGACTCTACGGCAAATAATTTCGAACTTCATACATTTGTAGATGCATTAGAAAAAGGTTATGGTGCAACGTGTTATGTTCGAAGTATCGCAAACGGTAAAATTTCGTGCAACTTGCTTTGTGCAAAGAGTAAGGTTGCTCCAATAAAACAAGTCACATTACCAAGATTAGAGCTGTGCGCGGCGGTATTAGGTGCAAAATTATCTAAGCGTGTACAAAGTTCCTTGAAAATGAAGTTTGAAAAATGTTTTTTCTGGACAGATTCATTAATTACGTATTATTGGATAAACGGCAGTCCTGAAAGATGAAAAACGTTCGTCGCAAATAGGGTTAGTGTTATACAAACCTTGACTGATTGCCAAGACTGGCATCATATTGCTTCTAAAGAAAATCCAGCGGATTGCATTTCACGTGGTATATCAGCAGCCAACCTTTTGACAAATACGTTGTGGTGGAACGGGCCCACATGGCTTGAAAATGACATTTCAGAGTGGCCGTCTACTACTCCAATTCTTGATTCTGCGTCTATTCCTGAACAACGTATTGTGGCAAATCTATCAGTATTTCAAGACTTTGACCTTTTTTGTAGAATTTCAAATTTAGGTAAATTGAAACGCGTAGCTGCATATATCAATCGTTTTATTTTTAACATTAAGAACCCTAACTCAAAACAAATAGGACAATTGAGTACTAAAGAATTAGAAGCGGCTATGATAACTTTAGTAAAAATTGCTCAATTACAATCTCTTAGTCACGAATTCAAGTGCCTCGCGGCAGGCAGTCAGGTCGACAAATCAAGCAGTACTTTAATGCTGAAGCCTTTTTTACATTCCGATGGTTTAATAAGAGTAGGCGGTCGTTTACTCGAAGCCCATATTCCTTACGACAAGAAACATCAAATTATATTGCATAATAAGCACCCACTTACTGAAATAATTTTAATTTCCGAGCATAAAAGACTATTACATTGCGGGCCACAACAACTCTTGTATTCAATAAGAGAGCATTATTGGCCAATTTGTGGTCGTAATTTATGTCGATTGCTAGTTAAAAAATGTGTTACCTGTTTCAAGGTAAAACCTAAGTTTTATGAAATTTCAATGGGAAACCTACCGCCTGAACGGGTGAATCAGTCATTTTCCTTCGCAAACACAGGTTGCGATTATGCCGGACCTTTTTTGCTAAAGGACCGAAAAACAAGAAAGCCAGTTACAACCAAGGCATGGATTTGCATTTTCATTTGTATGTCCACCAGAGCCGTTCATTTGGACCTGGTGACTGATTTAACAAGTCAAGCATTTATAGCATGTTTAAAAAGATTTATGTCTCGACGAGGAAAACCAGAGTGTATTTTTAGTGACAATGGCACCTGTTTTGTGGGCGCAAACACAGAAATTTTGAGACTTATCAAAGAGCATTCATGTACAATTGAAACATTTTTAACTAATGAGGGTATCAATTGGAAATTCATACCGGCTAAATCACCTAATTTTGGTGGCCTCTGGGAGGCAGGTGTAAAAAGCATAAAATACCATATAAAACGGGTGATTGGTTTAAACTCTCTGCACTTCGAAGAGTTCTTTACAGTACTAAATCAGATAGAGGCAGTGGTAAATTCAAGGCCAATCAGTCCCTTATCCTCAAGTCCTGACGATCATACACCATTGACCCCTGCACATTTCCTTATAGGAAGATCTTTAACCTCCTTACCTGAACCCGATTTTACTGAAATTCCGACCAACCGACTTAATCATTTCAACCGATTACAACAAATTGTACAACATTTTTGGCGACGTTGGAGCAGTGAATATATTACAGAACTACAAGCCCAACTCAAATGGCACAAAAATTCTTCGGAGCTATTGACCAGTGGCAGCTTAGTACTTATCAAGGATGATAAGGTACCACCGTTTCACTGGATTACCGCTCGTGTAAAGAAACTTCATGCAGGAAAGGACAGTATTACCAGGGTCGTGACTGTGCAACTCAGCAACGGCAGTGTGGTGAAACGTTCTGTTCGCAATCTGTGTGTGCTACCAATTTGACGGTATTCTGTTTTTCTGTTAATCTGACATTTTCGTTTTATGTTATATATACAACTATATACTTATATTATTTATACGTATTCATTTAGTTTGTTATTTTTTGAAATGCTAGTGCATTCCAAGGCCGGCGGCATGTTTCGTATGCGGCGATAATTGTGTTGCCAATTCAGTTTTTAGTTACTAGGTGCGACATCTCTGTGGAAAAGGTAGATCTGTCTAGTCGGAGTGCGCGCAATAGACACAGCGAGACCGAGACCGGAAGTGACGCTAACATGGCGGACGACCTGTTTATGTCGGCAACGAGTTACTGTTACTTTTGGTAAAATAAAGTATTTTAAAAGTTTTTATACAGTCCACTATTTACTCAGGGTGCATTAGGACTTAGTGTACCCTACAGTAGGCTCAAATTACGCCAACACAAATAAGCGAAATTACATATGAATGACAGCGGCCAAGCTACATTGCGTTTGCGGCAAATACGCTCAAATTAGGACAACACAGATAAGCGAAATTAGTTATGAATGACAGCGGCTAAGCTACATTGCGTTTGCGGCAAATGCGCTCAAATTAGGCCAACACAGATAAGCGAAATTACTTATGAATAACAGCGGCCAAGCTACATTGCGTTTGCGGCAGATACGCTCAAATTAGGCCAACTAAGATAAGTGAAATTACTTATGAATGACAGCGGCCAAGCTACAATGCGGTTGCGGCAAATACGCTCAAATTAGGCCAACACAGATAAGCGACATTAGTTATGAATGACAGCGGCCAAGCTACATTGCGTTTGCGGCAAATACGCTCAAAGTAGGCGAACACAAATAAGCGAAATTACTTATGAATGACAGCGGCCAAGCTACATTGCGTTTGCGGCAAATACGCTCAAAGTAGGCGAACACAAATAAGCGAAATTACTTATGAATGACAGCGGCCAAGCTACATTGCGTTTGCGGCAAATACGCTCAAATTAGGACAACACAGATAAGCGAAATTAGTTATGAATGACAGCGGCTAAGCTACATTGCGTTTGCGGCAAATGCGCTCAAATTAGGCCAACACAGATAAGCGAAATTACTTATGAATAACAGCGGCCAAGCTACATTGCGTTTGCGGCAGATACGTTCAAATTAGGCCAACTCAGATAAGTGAAATTACTTATGAATGACAGCGGCCAAGCTACAATGCGGTTGCGGCAAATACGCTAAAATTAGGCCAACACAGATAAGCGACATTAGTTATGAATGACAGCGGCCAAGCTACATTGCGTTTGCGGCAAATACGCTCAAAGTAGGCGAACACAAATAAGCGAAATTACTTATGAATGACAGCGGCCAAGCTACATTGCGTTTGCGGCAAATACGCTCAAAGTAGGCGAACACAAATAAGCGAAATTACTTATGAATGACAGCGGCCAAGCTACATTGCGTTTGCGGCAGATACGTTCAAATTAGGCCAACTCAGATAAGTGAAATTAGTTATGAATGACAGCGGCTAAGCTACATTGCGTTTGCGGCAAATGCGCTCAAATTAGGCCAACACAGATAAGCGAAATTACTTATGAATAACAGCGGCCAAGCTACATTGCGTTTGCGGCAGATACGTTCAAATTAGGCCAACTCAGATAAGTGAAATTACTTATGAATGACAGCGGCCAAGCTACAATGCGGTTGCGGCAAATACGCTCAAAGTAGGCAAACACAAATAAGCGAAATTACTTATGAATGACAGCGGCCAAGCTACATTGCGTTTGCGGCAAATACGCTCAAATTAGGACAACACAGATAAGCGAAATTAGTTATGAATGACAGCGGCCAAGCTACATTGCGTTTGCGGCAAATACGCTCAAAGTAGGCGAACACAAATAAGCGAAATTACTTATGAATGACAGCGGCCAAGCTACATTGCGTTTGCGGCAGATACGTTCAAATTAGGCCAACTCAGATAAGTGAAATTAGTTATGAATGACAGCGGCTAAGCTACATTGCGTTTGCGGCAAATGCGCTCAAATTAGGCCAACACAGATAAGCGAAATTACTTATGAATAACAGCGGCCAAGCTACATTGCGTTTGCGGCAGATACGTTCAAATTAGGCCAACTCAGATAAGTGAAATTACTTATGAATGACAGCGGCCAAGCTACAATGCGGTTGCGGCAAATACGCTCAAAGTAGGCAAACACAAATAAGCGAAATTACTTATGAATGACAGCGGCCAAGCTACATTGCGTTTGCGGCAGATACGTTCAAATTAGGCCAACTCAGATAAGTGAAATTACTTATGAATGACAGCGGCCAAGCTACAATGCGGTTGCGGCAAATACGCTAAAATTAGGCCAACACAGATAAGCGACATTAGTTATGAATGACAGCGGCCAAGCTACATTGCGTTTGCGGCAAATACGCTCAAAGTAGGCGAACACAAATAAGCGAAATTACTTATGAATGACAGCGGCCAAGCTACATTGCGTTTGCGGCAAATACGCTCAAAGTAGGCGAACACAAATAAGCGAAATTACTTATGAATGACAGCGGCCAAGCTACATTGCGTTTGCGGCAGATACGTTCAAATTAGGCCAACTCAGATAAGTGAAATTAGTTATGAATGACAGCGGCTAAGCTACATTGCGTTTGCGGCAAATGCGCTCAAATTAGGCCAACACAGATAAGCGAAATTACTTATGAATAACAGCGGCCAAGCTACATTGCGTTTGCGGCAGATACGTTCAAATTAGGCCAACTCAGATAAGTGAAATTACTTATGAATGACAGCGGCCAAGCTACAATGCGGTTGCGGCAAATACGCTCAAAGTAGGCAAACACAAATAAGCGAAATTACTTATGAATGACAGCGGCCAAGCTACATTGCGTTTGCGGCAAATACGCTCAAATTAGGACAACACAGATAAGCGAAATTAGTTATGAATGACAGCGGCCAAGCTACATTGCGTTTGCGGCAAATACGCTCAAAGTAGGCGAACACAAATAAGCGAAATTACTTATGAATGACAGCGGCCAAGCTACATTGCGTTTGCGGCAGATACGTTCAAATTAGGCCAACTCAGATAAGTGAAATTAGTTATGAATGACAGCGGCTAAGCTACATTGCGTTTGCGGCAAATGCGCTCAAATTAGGCCAACACAGATAAGCGAAATTACTTATGAATAACAGCGGCCAAGCTACATTGCGTTTGCGGCAGATACGTTCAAATTAGGCCAACTCAGATAAGTGAAATTACTTATGAATGACAGCGGCCAAGCTACAATGCGGTTGCGGCAAATACGCTCAAAGTAGGCAAACACAAATAAGCGAAATTACTTATGAATGACAGCGGCCAAGCTACATTGCGTTTGCGGCAAATACGCTCAAAGTAGGCGAACACAAATAAGCGAAATTACTTATAAATGACAGCGGCCAAGCTACATTGCGTTTGCGGCAAATACGCTCAAATTAGGACAACACAGATAAGCGAAATTAGTTATGAATGACAGCGGCTAAGCTACATTGCGTTTGCGGCAAATGCGCTCAAATTAGGCCAACACAGATAAGCGAAATTACTTATGAATAACAGCGGCCAAGCTACATTGCGTTTGCGGCAGATACGTTCAAATTAGGCCAACTCAGATAAGTGAAATTACTTATGAATGACAGCGGCCAAGCTACAATGCGGTTGCGGCAAATACGCTAAAATTAGGCCAACACAGATAAGCGACATTAGTTATGAATGACAGCGGCCAAGCTACATTGCGTTTGCGGCAAATACGCTCAAAGTAGGCGAACACAAATAAGCGAAATTACTTATGAATGACAGCGGCCAAGCTACATTGCGTTTGCGGCAAATACGCTCAAAGTAGGCGAACACAAATAAGCGAAATTACTTATGAATGACAGCGGCCAAGCTACATTGCGTTTGCGGCAGATACGTTCAAATTAGGCCAACTCAGATAAGTGAAATTAGTTATGAATGACAGCGGCTAAGCTACATTGCGTTTGCGGCAAATGCGCTCAAATTAGGCCAACACAGATAAGCGAAATTACTTATGAATAACAGCGGCCAAGCTACATTGCGTTTGCGGCAGATACGTTCAAATTAGGCCAACTCAGATAAGTGAAATTACTTATGAATGACAGCGGCCAAGCTACAATGCGGTTGCGGCAAATATGCTCAAATTAGGCCAACACAGATAAGCGACATTAGTTATGAATGACAGCGGCCAAGCTACATTGCGTTTGCGGCAAATACGCTCAAAGTAGTCAAACACAAAGAAGCGAAATTACTTATGAATGACAGCGGCCAAGCTACAATGCGGTTGCGGCAAATACGCTCAAATTAGGCCAACACAGATAAGCGACATTAGTTATGAATGACAGCGGCCAAGCTACATTGCGTTTGCGGCAAATACGCTCAAAGTAGGCGAACACAAATAAGCGAAATTAGTTATGAATGACAGCGGCTAAGCTACATTGCGTTTGCGGCAAATGCGCTCAAATTAGGCCAACACAGATAAGCGAAATTACTTATGAATAACAGCGGCCAAGCTACATTGCGTTTGCGGCAGATACGCTCAAATTAGGCCAACTAAGATAAGTGAAATTACTTATGAATGACAGCGGCCAAGCTACAATGCGGTTGCGGCAAATACGCTCAAATTAGGCCAACACAGATAAGCGACATTAGTTATGAATGACAGCGGCCAAGCTACATTGCGTTTGCGGCAAATACGCTCAAAGTAGGCGAACACAGATAAGCGAAATTACTTATGAATGACAGCGGCCAAGCTACATTGCGTTTGCGGCAAATGCGATTAAATTAGGCCAACACAGATAAGCGACATTAGATATGAATGACAGCGGCCAAGCTACATTGCGTTTGCGGCAAATACGCTCAAATTAGGCCAACACAGATAAGCGGCATTAGTTATGAATGACAGCGGCCAAGCTACATTGCGTTTGCGGCAAATACGCTCAAAGTAGGCGAACACAGATAAGCGAAATTACTTATGAATGACAGCGGCCAAGCTACATTGCGTTTGCGGCAAATGCGCTCAAATTAGGCCAACACAGATAAGCGAAATTACTTATGAACGACAGCGGCCAAGCTACATTGCGTTTGCGGCAGATACGCTCAAATTAGGCCAACTCAGATAAGCGAAATTACTTATGAATGACAGCGGCCAAGCTACAATGCGGTTGCGGCAAATACGCTCAAATTAGGCCAACACAGATAAGCGACATTAGTTATGAATGACAGCGGCCAAGCTACATTGCGTTTGCGGCAAATACGCTCAAAGTAGGCGAAGAACACAGATAAGCGACATTAGTTATGAATGACAGCGGCTAAGTTACATTGCGTTTGCGGCAAATACGCTCAAATTAAGCCAACACAGATAAGCGAAATTAGTTATGAATGACAGCGGCCAAGCTACAATGCGGTTGCGGCAAATACGCTCAAATTAGGCCAACACAGATAAGCGAAATTAGTTATGAGTGACAGCGACCAAGTTACATTGCGTTTGCGGCAAATACGCTCAAATTAGGACAACACAGATAAGCGAAATTAGTTATGAATGACTGCGGCCAAGCTACATGGCGTTTGCAACAAATACAGTTGCAAGGGTTTAATTACTAAGCTAATTACACACACACTACCTTTTTGGGGGCCCGCCCAGCGAGGGCGAGACGGTAGCTAGCGGCCTGCCTGCTGCAACGCACGCTCGAACGGAGGCGTGGGAATCGAGAGTGGCACTAGCGGATATTCCACCAAGAAGAAACGGCAAGACCGAAAATTTGGACAGTTCTGCGATTTTGATCCCCAGTTTGGGAAAAAGGGCCACATTCGGTCTTACGAAATAATGCAAGCTGCAGGTCATCTGGATACACAAGCACCACCGCGCACTCCACTAGCAAGAAGCCAGGAAGTCACAAAATTTACAATATCAACCTTCGCTGTACCAGCACAGAACATCGGACGCCTCCACGCCGAAGCGCGAAGGCGCCCACCAACAATTCACGCTATGCGTTTACCCTCTCTGGCGGCCCAGACTGAATTGCCTCCAAAAACAGACGCCAAGCTAAGTTCACGCGGGACGCGTTGTCACC